>CM072515.1:43843503-43928503 GCA_036898135.1 Oncomelania hupensis | reverse complement strand
TCCACGCTTTTTATTCTTCGTTGTAGATCTGCTCCGAGGGTCCATGCTTCGCAAGCGTATAGGAAGATGGAGATGATAAGGGAGCGCAGCAGCCTTACCTTGAATTCTGGACTAATGGTCCTGTCTTTCCAAATGGGCTTCAATCTTGTTGGGGCCGAAGTTGTTTGTGCGATCCCGGAGAGCATTTCCTGACGGAACCCATTGTCTGATACAATGGCTCCTAAATATTTGAATCTATGCATTGTGTTGAGAAATTGGCCTTGGACTTTGATGCCCATGTTAATGTCATTTGTGTTGTTGATCATCATTTTGGTCTTTTCTGCAATTATGTCCATTCCATAGGCTCTGGAGGTGGTGTCAAGCCTCTGTACCGGCTGTTCAAGTTCTTCTTTCTCTCCAGCCAATCCATCAATGTCATCCGCAAAATGGAGGTTGGAGATTGCTCTATCCCCTATGCTGACTGCAAGGGCATCTGACGTGATGCACTCTAGGATGATGTTGGAGAGTGTTGGAGAGAGTAGGCATCCTTGACACAAACCGATTGTTGTTCTGAACCAGTTCCCGATGGCGCTGTTGTGGAGGACTGCACTGGTAGCCTTGTTATACAGATTTTTGATGACTTCAATTATTTTAGGGCTGATGTTGTATACTCTCATGGTTGCCCACAGAGCTGCATGCCAGAATCGGTCAAAGGCTTTATTGAAGTCTACAAACACATGAAATAAATGTTGTTAATGCTGTAGGTATTTTACGCAAATTATTCTTAGGTTCAAAATCTGACCAGTGGTACTTCGCCCTGACCTGAATCCTGCTTGTTCTTCAACTGTGATTTGTTCAGCTTTGGGTTTCAACCTGTTGAGTATTATTTTCAGGAGTACCTTGCTGGGATGGCTGATGAGGCTGATGGTGCACATTTCTGAAGGTTACCCTTTTTGCTCCTTGGAAGAGTGGTGAAAAGCGACTAGGTCCATGGTGTAGGCCACTCTCCACTCAGCCAGATCTTGTTACAGATAATGGTGAGGGCGTCAATCATCGCTTCTCTTCCTGCTTGAAGCAATTCCGCGGGTATGTCGTCCACTCCCGCTGACTTCCCATTCTTCAGTGATTGCACTCCTGCCTCAACTTCTTTTCGGAGAATTGTGAGGATTTCTTTCTTTTCTCTGTTCTAAGGACATGCAAGAACTGATGGGTCTCCGTTTGAGGTGTGGTTGTAAAAGCCAGAGCAGTACTCTGTCCATCTATCCAAAACTTCCGATGTCTGCTCCTGGAAAAGTGCGTGTCCTGCCAATGTTTATGCTTTATCTGAAGCGCGTATTGATCGTGATGTAGTCAATCTGGTTGTGATGCTCTCCACTGGGACCGTGCCATTTCCATGTCTGGATTTTTTGTGAAGACCAAGCGTGTTTGCCAGTATCCGATTATATTATTGTATCTGGAAAACTCCAAGAGCCTCAGACCCCTATCATTTTGATCGTTGTTGCAGTGCGGTCCACATGTTTCTCCCAGTTGTGGTGCGCACCTTGTCAAACCCTGGCAATCCAGTCGCCTTGCACAATGACTATGTCCTTCTTCGGCATTTGGTTCAGGACATCCTGTAGATCTTCATACAAATCCTCAACTTCGCAATCGTCTAGTCTGATGTTGGGGCATAGGCTTGGATGATGGTGATGTTGAAAGGGACTGCTCTCAGATGCATGGTAATGAGTCTACTGGTGACTGGGCGGCAACCCATGACAGTGGCTAGAACTTTGTGGAAAAAGAATCCAACGCCGTGTTCGTGCCTGTCATCTCTCCCGGTGAAATAAAGCTTGTGGCCTTTGTCAGTCGTTGTTTCACTTAGGCCTTTTCAGCGCAGTTTGCTGATACCTAACATGTTCCATTGATAGTGGTCCAGCAGTTAGGATCCTGACATTCCAAGTTCCTACGACGATGTTGTCTCTCGTGCGGATCTTGCTAAGTTGTCTATCAGTAGCACATTTATCACCTTAATTCATCCTGGTGGTCAACGGAAGGCGCGGTCTTTGGTGACCCGGGCGACGACCGATCCGGTAAGGAGTGAGTGGTACTTTTCATCATACGGTGTGTCTTGAGCAAGACAGACCTGGCAGGGCCCAATTATCTCCAGGCTGTTGGCCACACCCGAAATCCACGAGTACAGTGTGGCTCGCCTTGGCCCCCAAGCACGTGGTCGTTGAACTTGTAGTAACGTGAGGTTCTTCCGTCCTGGCCGGTGACTTCTGTGTGGAAGACTTTCGCCCAGTGATGCCGTGCTGACATCACCCCTGTTAATCGCCTCTTACAACAGACCGGGAAAAGTTGGGTCTATTCTGTTCATTGCCCACAGGGAGACACTACCTCCGACCCAATGCTTAGGCTCTAAAACATAAGCCCAAATGTGGCCACTAAACTCAAAATGTGTGGTCATCCGTCAAAATTCCGGTAAGTAAAAAATCTCATAATCAATGCATAAGCTGTAAAACGTAAGCCAAATGTGGCGACTACTTAAGGTGCACGTGATGGATGGGACTGTGCCAGGTACATTTCATTACATGATTATTGCTTTAGGTCCAGCGGACTCTTCCTAGCCAAATCAGGACCGGACAACCCCTGATCCGCATGAAAGATCTGCTGAAACAACCCTAGTGGTAAAACAGAAGGCTCTCCACCATGCAGCCAATCACTTTACAATAAAGACATCCCACGCAGGGGACGCTGATGCTATACTCTAATTTATCGAACCCCCGTTTACAAAAACAAAATAGAATACAAATTTCATTATAAATTATCAACAAAACACATATAAAATGCCTACATCGCTAAATAATAACATCATAGGAAGCCCTAGTGACCACCTGGCAGAAAGCGTCCAATATTCCCATGCTGATCCAACAGACCTCACACACAAGTAAGGAGTCTTGTCCCGGAAGAGTTTTCAAGAAAAAAGGTAGGTGACTGGTCTATCGAAGAAGAAGATAGTATAGCAGATTGATAGAACACAGCAGGAATAAAAAAGAACAATTGAGAACGACAGCGACAGTGGGAATTTAAAGCACTAAATTTCCAGAAAGTGGGGATACTATTTATACTGAAACCCCCGGCACGCCAACTGGGGGAACTGTGCCAGGTAGCAATGAGTTATCGTAGAGAGATCTTTAGTGGTGGAACTATATAAAAACATGTGTTTACTTGAGGACAATATACACCTTTTTAAAAAAAAGTTATGTTCCATGTAATTGTAACTGCTGATGTCCTTTTACTACTTCTTGCCTTGCAAGTGCCTGTGAGCAGACTACTAGTTTGGAATTCGCGCTTTATGAATAAGGAAATACATTTTTATTCTATTTTCTATTCTATTCTGTCCCGTAGCCCGGAGGTCGTAGGGGCACCACAGATGATCGTTTAACCAGCAACCCCTTGGGGTCATGAGCAATCTTGCCACTGTATATTGTTCTAACCTATAAAGGGAAAAGTGAAAGCCCCAGTTGAAAACCTGTCTTGACTTTGTAGGCATGACCGATTCACTGCGGCAACAGTACCCCCGTTGGGGTGCCGGGGGTTTCAGTATAAATAGTATCCCCACTTTCTGGAAATTTAGTGCTTTAAATCCCACTGTCGCTGTCTTTCTCATTTGCTCTTTCTCATTCCTGCTCTGTCCTATCAATCTGCTATACTATCGTCTTCTTCGCTATACCAGTCATCTACCTTTTTTCTTGAAAACTCTTCCGGGACAAGACTCCTTGTTCGTGTATGAGGTCTGTTGGATCAGCTTGGGAATGTTGGACGCTTTCTGCCAGGTGGTCACTAGGGTTTCCTATGATGTTATTATTTAGCAATGTAGGCATTTTATATGTATGTGTTTTGTTGATAATTTATAATGATGTTTGTATTCTAATTTGTTTTTGTAAACGGGGGTTCGATTAGTTGGGGTAAAACCTCAGCCGTCCCCTGCGTGGGATGTCTTTATTGTAAAGTGACTGGCTGGTGGAGGGAATTCAGTTTTCCCACTAGGGTTGTTTCAGCAGATCTTTTATGCGGATTGGGGGTTGTCCGGTCCTGATTTGGCTCAGAAGAGTCCGCTGGACCTAAAGCAACAATTATGTAATGTAATGCAATGTTTAACCAGCATACTCCATATTTCTCTGTCCTCAGCAGCCCAGATGGCTTCGCTCAGTATAAAACCAGTCCATTCTCGAATGTTGTCCTCCCACCTCTTTTTCGGTCTCCCTCTTCTTCTACCTCCTTGCACTGTTCCTTGCAGAATACTCTTTGCAAGGCCTGATGATCTGGTGACGTGGCCATACCATCGGAGTTTCCGTTTCTTCACCACTGTGAGCAGGTCATCGTGTTGTCTAATTACTTGTGTGATGGTCTGTCGGACTTCGTCGTTGGTGATGTGTTGGGTATAGGAAATGCCCAGAAGTCTTCTGTAGCACCTCATCTCCATGCTTTGTATTCTTCGTTGGAGATCTGCTGTGTGGGTCCATGCTTCGCAAGCATATAGGAAGATGGAGATGACAAGGGAGCGCAGCAGTCTTACTTTGGAATGTAGACTGATGGTCCTGTCTTTCCAAATGGGCTTCAACCTTGTTAGGGCAGCAGTTGTTTGTGCGATTCTGGAGAGGACTTCCTGTCGGGACCCATTGTCTGATACAATGGCTCCTAAATATTTGAAGCTATGCACTGTGTTGAGGGATTGGCCTTGGACTTTGATGTCCGTGTTGATGCCATTGGTGTTGTTGGTCATCATTTTGGTCTTCTCTGCACTTATTTCCATTCCATAAGCTTTGGAGGTGGTGTCAAGCCTCTGTACCGGCTGTTCAAGTTCTTGTTCCTCTCCAGCCAATCCATCAATGTCATCTGCAAAACGAAGATTGGAGATTGCTCTACCCCCTATGCTGACTGTGCCTTCATGATCTGCAAGAGCATCTGACATGATGCGCTCTAGGAAGATGTTGAAGAGTGTTGGAGAGAGTAGGCACCTTTGGCGCACACCAATTGTTGTTCTGAACCAGTTCCCGATGGCGCTGTTGGGAAGAACTGCACTGGTAGCCTTGTCATACAGGCTTTTGATGACTTCAATAATTTTAGGGCTGATGTTGCACACTTTCATTGTTGCCCATAGAGCTGCATGCCAGACTCGGTCAAACGCCTTCTTGAAGTCTATGAACACATGATATAGATGTTGTTGGTGCTGTAGGTATTTCTCACAGATTATTCTGAGGTTGAAAATCTGTTCAGTAGTATTTCGCCCTGCCCTGAATCCTGCTTGTTCTTCAGCTATGATTTGTTCAGCTTGAGGTTTCAACATGTTGAGTATTATTTTCAGGAGGACCTTGCTGGGATGGCTGATGAGGCTGATGGTGCGGTAATTTTCACACTCCTGAAGGTTACCTTTTTTGGGAAGAGTGATGACACGTGATTGGGTCCATGGTATAGGCCACTCCCCACTCTGCCAGATCTTGTTACAGATAATGGTGAGGGCATCAATCATCGCTTCTCCTCCTGCTTGTAGCAATTCCGCGGGTATGTTGTCCACTCCCGCTGACTTCCCTTTCTTTAGCGATTGCACTGCTGCCTCAACTTCTTCCCGGAGAATTGGGAGGATTTCTTCTTCTTCTCTGTTCTCGGGACATGCTAGAACTGATGGGTCTCCATTTGGTGTATGGTTGTAAAGGTCAGAGCAGTACTCCGTCCATCTGTCCAAGACTTCTTGTTCTTCTGTAAGGCATATGCCAGACTTGCTTTGGATCGTGGAGACTTTGGGCTGTTTGACACTTGTCAGCCGCTTCACAGTCTGGTAGGCCTTCTTGCTGTTGTTCTTGTTCAGACTGTTCTCTATTTCCTGGCATTGATCTTCTATCCAGTTCTCCTTTGCTGTGCGCATGCCTTTTCGGATGTCATTGTTGATTTTTCGGTAGACATCAGCTCCCTGTGAGGTGTTCTTTTTCTTTTTTTATCTCTCTTCGTTTATCACACAGATCCAAAAGTTCAGGTGTGATCCACGGCTTCTTCTTTGGTCGGTGCTTGCCAAGGATCTCAGTGGCGGCATCTGTCACAGCTGAGTTGAAGGTGGTGGTCATGGTGTTGACATCTACTTCACCAGCCCCCAAAATGAGCAGTGGTGCAAATTTCCCTCCAATTGTGGCCTGAAATAGGTCAGCCACCTCCGGGTCTTGCAGTTTGTCCAGGTCGAACTTCAGTCTAGTGCACTTTGCTGTATTTACTCTTTTCAAGTGGCGCCGGAAAGACATCATCACGAGATCGTGGTCACTTCCCATGTCTGCTCCTGGAAAAGTGCGTGTCCTGCCAATGTTGATGCTTGATCCAAAGCGTTTCTTGACCATGGTGTAGTCTATTTGGTTGTGATGCTCCCGGCCGGGACTGTGCCATTTCCATCGTCTGGAGTTTTTGTGGAGACCAAGCGTGTTTGCCAGCACCAGATTGTTGTATCTGGCAAACTCCAAGAGTCTCAGACCCCTGTCATTTGTCTCGTTGTTGCAGTGGGGTCCACATGTGTCTCCCCAGTTGTAGTGCGCATCTTGGCCAACCTTGGCATTCCAGTCGCCTTGCACTATGATTATGTCCTTCTTCGGCACTTGGTCAAGGACCGCCTGTAGATTTTCATAAAAATCCTCCACTTCGCTGTCGTCATGGTCTGATGTTGGGGCATAGGCATGGATGATGGTGATGTTGAAAGGGGCTGCTCTCAGGCGGATGGTAATGAGTCTACTGGAGACTGGGCGGCAACCCATGACAGTGGCTAGAATGTTCTTGTGGACCAAGAATCCATCCCCGTTTTCGTGCCTGTCATCTCTACCCCTGAAATAGAGCTTGTGGCCTTTGTCGGTCGTTGTTTCACCTAGGCCTTTCCAGCGCAGTTCGCTGATGCCTAGGACGTTCCATCGATAGTGGTCCAACTCGTGGGCCAGTTCTTCTAATTTTCCTTCCGCAGTTAGGGTCCTGACATTCCAGGTTCCTATGACGATGTTGTTTCTTGTGCGGATCTTGCTAAATTGTCCATCAGTAGCATACTTAACATTTTTATTAAATTATTATTATTATTATTATTATTATTATTATTATTATTATTATTATTATTATTATTATCTGAGGTTTGCATGGGAAGCACGAATGAGGTTTTGCAAGGGGGACCCTGGGGTTTCCTAAATGTTCTGGATGGGGGCAGCGCAGAGGGTCTGGCATCAAAGAAACATAACCTCTAAAAAGTCACAAAGGCGGGTACATCAAAAGATGACCAGAAGGAGATAAAGGAAGGTAGGGTGGGGGTAAGGGGTGGGTGAAGTTGGGGGGGAAGGAAGCATGGCTTGGGAAAGACATTGCGAAAGTATCAGATATATACATATCACAAAAACAAATAAAATAATACCCCAGAGCTAAGGATGTCTAGAGGGTGGAGTGGTGAAGTCCTAAGCGAGTCCTGGCGCGGGTCCTCCAAATCACTGATCATGGTCAGCCAACCTGTTGACAAATTCAATAATAATAATAATATCAATAATAATAACAATAATAATAATAATAATTATTATTTTTAAAAAAATAAATTAATAATAATACTAATAATAATATTAATAACTTAAAGCAATGACCAAAGAAATAACAACACACATAATGATAGTTAAGAATATTAACAATAAGACCCAAAAAATAAACTGCGAATATAATAATATTTAATAATAATAATAATAATAATAATAATAATAATAATAATAATAATAATAATAATAATAATAATAATAATAAACAACTGCCTCATCCAAGTTCTAAATCCCTGACCTTGTAAATAACAGTTTGTGTCCATATCATCTAAGCTAACTACCAATGATGATGTAGAATGGTTACACTTTATATGACTGAACCGCTGTACTTTGAAAAGTGCATGGTGTGACCTAAGTGAGATATTTAGCAAAACATGTTTAGCAACAAAATGAGGGGTTCTGATGCTGAAAATGATATAACTTTATGAGGTGCACTGTAGCCTCTCCTGTAAGATATGATTAATCACTAGAGTAAACCTATAGTAACTTCCAATCCTATACTATCCTATCCCTTAATTCAAAAGTTGTTACCGCAGATGATCATTTTTAATCAGCATACACCATCTTTCTCTGTCCTCAGTAACCCTCATGGCTTTGCTCAGTGTCAAGCCAGTCCATTCTCGAATGTTGTCCTCCCACCTCTTTTTCTGTCTCGCTCTACTTCTGCGTCCTTGCACTGTGCCTTGCAGGATGGTTTTTGCAAGGCCTGATGCTCTGGTGACATGGACATACCATTGGAGTTTCCGTTTCTTCACTACTGTGAACATGCCATCTAGTAACATTAAGAAACACACACACAAACAAAAACAACATTTCTTTTTATTTATTATTTTTGTTATTATTTTTTTAAGGGTGGGTATAAGGGAGGGTTCGGGATCCCCCCCCCCCCCTTCTCCGCATCCTCTTAATATCATCCCCTGTCATGTATGCATACGACTCATGTACTACATCTGTAACTGCTTAGTACTGCAGCTAGTGGCATGCCGTACTAGTATATTAATATAGCACAAATACATCATTCGGATATTCCGCCATTCGTACGTAGCCTAGCTTACCTCGTTTGGGGTCCTTGTCGCTGACCTTTTGAGCATTTAGGAAGCTTGTAATAGAACCGTAAAAGCATTATAACTACTACAAGACAAGCACTGACCATGTGAATGCGCATATATACAAGCAAGAATCTACAACAATCAAAACAGGAAACCGAAAGTCCACCATCGTAAACAGCAACTACAGTTATCGTTCTTATTAGAAGGTGACGCTCACTATCGCAATCTTTCATAGGCACTTGCTGTGTGAACATGAAAATAGGAACTTGCAAGTATATAGCCCGCCTTACTGAATAAACAATAAACATTTTATTAACAAGTCATTGACAAAGGACTTCTTTTTACAAGGCAAGATTTTCACCCCCTCAGTCATCACTCTCTTCCTCTTCCAGGATCAACTAATATTATTAATCATTTTCTTTTCGTCGAGCATCTATATAATTGAAGGGGGGAAAAACTTGTCTCCTATACGCATTGTGTCCGGGGACGTTAATCTACCTACCTAACCTAACCTATATTAATTACCTGTAAACATTCCCTCAATAGTATACACAGTCACAAGTATATCAATTAGTTGATATACTTGTGACATAGTTTATGCTCAAGTAATCGACTGTTAATGATGTATCGAATTAAATACTGCATGCAGATTTCGAACCTTTAAGGATGAAATGTGATTATTTTTTTTTTAACTACATTAATATACTCTTGAAAATATTTATAAATAAATAAATAAATAATAAATCATTCCGTGGTTATTCAAAATATACAAACCATGCACAGGTAGAATTCTAAATCATAAATCTTCGTACATTATATTTTATTTTATTTTTTATAGTCTTTTAATTTTTGTAATATATTTTTATATTTAATTTTTTTAATCCTATTTTATTCTTTTGATGGAGTAGGCTATAGTAGATTTATTTGTGAACTGGATTATTGAACACGTTGAGAAAGATATCGGTTGTGTGTTCTGCGTGTGTAAATGCGTGTGCGTCTGTATGTGCGTGTGTGTGTGTGAAAGAAAGAGAGAGAGAGAAAGATTGTAGCAAAGACTTTTATTATTTTTAACTGTATGTAATGTGTCATTATTGCTCACCTGTTTTAAGAATTGAAAAACTGTTGACCCCAGCGTCGTAATAGGCCTATATCTTGCTAGTTCGTGTGGAATTTTTTCTTTTCATTTCATTCATATATATTACACGCAGATATCACTCACTACTGCAATACTTATATTTCGTTGATAAATACACTGTTATCCAAGTGGAAACGTAATGAATGAAATCAAAGAACGTATCATTATATGCGTTTGCCAAAGAGACCTTACAAAACAATCTTTGCTGATCTTTACGACATAGTTTCGGTTATTCCCATAATGTACCTAATGTCTATTAATAGCACAAACTCTTTCCGATATTTATATTTAACGCCTCTGTGGTTGGTTGTTGATTCACGGTCAGCAGCTGCGGCCATTTTACTTGGGTAAGCCCTTAAGACGAGGAAGGGTCGACACTATACCTCTGCTTGTGATTCTAATACCACTCAGACGTTTATGTTACTTACGGCAGTGATAGTACGAGCGTTTGATAAAACATTGTAGTGATCACCATGGCGTTGTTTGATACAGATATGAATGGTGAATTCAAGCGGTACGCGACTTTTTCTGGCTTCCAAACACCAGCTGGTGTGTGGCCTTCTCAATTGGCTCAAGGAGGTTTCTACCGCGCAGGATCGCAGAACAACGACGTCGTCTGTTTCGCTTGTGGCCTTCGTGTAAATGTCAATAATTTTAGTGGTGATTCTGTGATGAATGTGCATCGTCGCCTGTCTCCAGAATGCAGTTTTGTGTCTGGATCTTCAGCTAACCAACCAGTCCCGCCAGTGGACACACAAGGTTTCCTAGGGTTAGATTGGGTAGCACAGAATTTTAGTTTTGCAAACTGTCACTTTGACAGAGAGTTTGAGTTCAACAGTCTTCCGTCTGATATGTTACATTCCGATGTTGAAGATGATGGTGGTATGGTAGAAGAATCGACTGGTTCTCAGTCTCTGCCCCCATTCAACTTCTCCCACCATGATACACAGCGACTTCCCATTTTGTCCGACCTGAACACGCTAGAACATTCGTCAAACCTAGATAGTTTGCCGATGGATTTGGTGGATGGGTTCGCAAACACCAATCTTGAATCCATCTCCACATCAGCGTTCCTGAACGGCATTCCCGACCCAGAGTCTCAGTCTTTTGCTTCGTTGTTAGGAGGAGAAGTGGTGACTGACTCTGAATCAGCAGGCATTGAAGGGGTGGCACCGGCTCCCTTGTTGCAGCAGGCTGACATCGCCAACTACACAGCTCATTCTCAGGCCTTGACGTCTACAAACCGGACCCCTACAAACCTACTGAACGACAATATTGAGCTGGAGACACCTACCCAGAAAATCACTTTCGATGATTTGGGTATTGTCGTTCAGCGGCCAAAGCGACAGGACCTTTCAACACTAGCAAAACGTCTACAGACATTCGAAAGGTGGCAGGGAAATCAGATCCTGCAGTCGAAGGAGTCGATTGCTGAGGCTGGCTTCTACTATGCAGGTATTATTTATAACATTTTGTTAGTTTCCAGTTACCTATATATACCATAATAGTATGCATTCATTAACTTACTGCATGTACCATATGTCATAAATAAAATTGAACACAGCAAAATCAAAAAGTCAAATATTAAGTTTCATAGTATGAATTATGACAATTTAATATATTTTCCCTTTGAACAATGAAGTTCAAGTGTATTAAAAGTGTTTATTGTTTTCAAGTATGAATTCCAATTTCCATCTTATGATTTATGTAATATTAACAAATATTTATGTATTCCATGTTTTTTATATAAATATTGTTGGTTCTCGCAGGCTATTCAGACTGCTGTCGCTGTTTTTACTGTGGTGGGGGACTGAAGAGTTGGGAGAAGGATGATAATCCTTGGATTGAGCATGCTCGCTGGTTCAAGGACTGTCCTTATATCAAGACCAGCAAAGGCTCCATCTTCATCACAGCAGTCCTTTCCTTAGCACGTACAAATAATACAGTAAGTAACTGTTTTAATCATCACCAACATCATCATCATCATCATCATTACTGTATCATTGCATGCTCACTTTCTGGAAATGTAGTGCTTCAAATTTCCTCTTTTCCATCACTCTTTGTATTTCTGCCTTAACTTTTATTTTCTGTTGTCTGCTGTATTCACTCTTTCAATATGTCAGTCACCTACCTTTTTTCTTGAAAACTCTCCCAAAACTCCTCATTTGTGTATGTCTTCTGTGGAGCCAGCTTGGGGATATTGAACGCTTTCTGCCAAATGGTCATTAGGGCTTTATATGGTATTAACTATTATTATTTAACAATGTAGACATTTTATATTTTGGTAATATTTTGTAATGATGTATATTTTCTTTTTTGTTTTTGTAAACGGGGTTTCGATACATTAGAGTAAAGCCTCAGCGTCCCCTGCTTGGGATGCCTTTATTGTAACTTGAACTTAGTAAAGCGACCAGCAGGTGGGGTGTTGTCAGTGTTACCATTACGGTTGTTCCAGCAGATCTTTTATATGGATCAGCCCGTGAGTCCTCTTTTAACCAAGTTGTCCTGATTCGGCTATTTGCAGTCCTCTGGACCCTATAAACAATGACTCTACAAATTTGCATGCCATGAAATGCATCTCTGCGAATCTAAGGTTAATTTTTATAAGAAGTGTTCATTATTTTTTAATGGATTTGTTTTGTGTTTTCAGATCACTATGAAGGATGTCGAGGATGAGATGAAGCTCATACACAGGCCAGCAATTTTAGATTCTGATGGACTTGGTAAGTTGAATTACTTGATAAGGGTTTGCCTTAAAAGTAAAATATTCATAACAGATTATCAGTTAAACAATTATAAACAAGTACATTTTAATACCTTTAGAATTAATTTGAAATTGTCTAGACATGACATGTATTGCGTGACCACTTATTGACATGGTATAATGTTGTTGCCTTGAGCGGCTCTTTGAGCTGGAAAAGCTCTATATGCTAACATAGGCACAATTTGTAATAATAATGATAATATTAAATAGTAAAAATAATAATAAAGTTTTAAAGTCTGGTTTTAGAAAAAAAAATCATTACTTTGGAGGCTTTTAATCTGTTTAAATGAAATATTCACGTTTATGTATCACATTATTTTCAATATAATGTTGAAATATATTTATTACATGTCTTTGTTATTGTGTTTTTCAGTTACCACTGAGCAGATAGGTGATGCAAATGATAGTAATGCTAATAATATGGATACAACCACAGGTGAGTCTGTAGTTTATTTTTTTGTAGATGTACAGTATTTAGGTGCCCAAAGTAAAAACAAAACAAAATAAATAAAATAATAAAAAAACATAAATAATAATAATAAGAAGAAGAAGATCAACAACAGCAATAACAATAATAATAACAATAACAATAATAATAATAAAGGAATTTATAATGATAATAGTAATAATAATAATATTATTATTACTATTATTATTATTATTAAAAGAATTTATAATGCACACATGTCTCAGAAAATATAGTGATTCGAGCCGCATATTATTTTCGGTTTCTTTGGGAATTCTTTTTTTTTTCCATGGATTTTTTAAAACCATAATGCTAGTAGGGAAGTGCAAAAATTACTTTTGGTGACTGGCATGTTTGTTCTGACAGGGATGTTTTAGCTTGATAGTGTATACAATAGAATGTGTACTAGATGCAGTTGCAACGGTAAGTTAGTAGTAATAATTTTCACTTACATTCCCTGCTTTGCTAAATTGTTTCCTCTTCCATGCTGTGTTTTAGAAATGAGCCGTTTGGAGGATGAGAATGACAACCTGAAGAGGCCTGAGATGTGCAAGATTTGTTTGGATGATGATGTCAGTGTTCTGTTTGTGCCTTGTGGTCATCTAGTCACTTGCTACTCATGTTCGCCCTCAGTCATCGCATGTCCAGTCTGTCGACAGCAGATCCAAGGACGGGTAAAAGTGAGCCGAGATTAGATCAAGAAAAAGTTATTTTAGTTAGCGTTTGAAGTTTAAAGTAGGTAGATGAATTGTGATGTTGAAAGATGAATATGAATTAAGTATAATGAATTATGAACTCAAACAGAGAGAAAATATTGTATAAGGCAGCATCAGGCAGATCCCAGGTGCTTCTCTGTTCTCATTATCCTCCGTAGGCAGGATCTTAACGTAGTTGCATTTAAATTATAGGTACTAACTTTAGTTTAACTTTAAGTGACATTATTTTATATTAGATTCTTGTTCACATTGCATTTGTATTTGATGTACTATGAACTCAAATTGAAATTTATTTACTGATCAATGCAAAATGCATATTTTTTACTAGCTTCAGTTCTATAATCACTGTGATAAATTTTGTATTGATTTTTTATGTATCTGAGTTGTTTTCCTGCTTGCGGTTGTATGAGTAAATGAATTTATGATTGTTTTGAAAGTGTAAAAATATGTTTTTTAAAAAGACTGTCCAAATGAGTTTTGATAGTTTTTAGGAATGACATTGACAGCGCATCTATAGACGAGTTAGTTGTTTTATTTTTATTTATTCATTGTATTTCTATTTATTTTAGTTTCTTGTTCATAATGGAGACATTATGATCTTGAGAAAGTTGAGTGCACGAGAAGTGGTTGAGAGCTCTGTACAATGATACTGATATTATGTAAGATTAGATTATAAAGTTGGAGGTAAGTTGTTGTAAAATGCTTCCTCCCAGTGTGTATGTTTGTGTGAGCACATGTGAGTGTATGTAATCAAGATAGGCTTGAAGGGAGATAAACTTGTGTTTTGTGTTGCTTGTCATAGAAATGGCAGAAAGAGAGAGAGAGAGAGATAGTGAGAGAGAGACATACATTGTGGGCTAGAGAGGGAAAGACAGGGAAAGAGAAAGACGGGGAAAGAGAAAGACAGGGATGAAGCTTTAAAAAGAAAAGACAATTGGTCTTATTCAGACATAGTAGGTAACTTGTCTTTTTGTTTTTAGTTACCTATAAATAATTATCCAGTTGGACATCTCCTCTCAGGACATTATGAAAGCTACCCCGAGAGATTTTGCTTTTGTTGTCATATTGTATATACATGATGTAACACATTAGCACAAGTCTTTACCAATATTGAATATATATAACTTCTGCAAACTGGATACACTTTGAATTTTTACTTCTATTCACTTGAACAAGATTAGACTTCATTGTCAGGTTTAAAGTTGTTTGATATTTTCAAAGATGAACGTTCTGTGTCTTTTCTTGAGTGTCCAAATGCACCGCCCTCCCCTAATAACATTCTTTCCTTTCTACAAATTCTGATCTATTTGCATGAGTTTGCCTTTCAAAGTGATTTGTGTAAGACGCCTGTTGGGTCAGCTTTGGGATATTGGACACTTTCTGCCAAATGGTCACTAGGGCTATCTATAATATTATTATTTAGCTATGTATACATTTTATATGTATGTGTTTTGTTAATATTTTATTATGATGTTTATATTCTATTTAGTTTTTTTTAAAACGGGGGGTTCGATACATTAGAGTAAAGCCTCAGCGTTCTCTGCATGGGATGACTTTATTGTAAAGTGACCGGCTGGTGGAGTACCTTCAGCTCATCAGTGCTACCGTTAAGGTTGTGTCAGCAGATCTTGTATACGGATCATAGGTGAGCCCTCTTTCAACTACTGTTGTGTTCCTGATTCGGCTCTGTGTATTCCACTGGACCCTATAAACAATGACTAACTAACTAACTCTCAAAGTGCGATTATTTTTAAGGTACCTCAACACAACCAGCGGTGCACCAATTAATGCTATAAATGCTGAAGCTTAGTGCAAAGTTGATTCAGGCATGTCTGTGATCCTGTGTTGATCATCACAAACGTGTTCCTTGTTGGGTTTTTGTGTGTGTGTGTGTCTTGCAACAATCAGAAATGAAAGAAAGAAAGAAAAAGAAGAAAAGAAGAATAAATTTATTTTGTTTGTTGTTTGAAAAGTCTTGCTTTTTTTTAAAAGTCGTCCTAGATTGTTGAATGGCTATTCTATGCATTACTGCAAAATAAATTTGACCATATCAAATGCAATGTTTAGTTGTAACAAAGTTATATTTTAATATTGAATATTTACTGCAGCTGGCTTCCAACATGAGAGCATGTTTGATTGAAAGATTAAGCATTTGATGCTTTCCAGAAAGCTGGCAATCAACTCTACATCATACATGTCTCATTTCTTAGTAAACATATAAAGTCCAGTTTCTAATTTCTGATCACAAGTAATCACAAGTCATCTGTATGTAGGTGAATGTCTGTTCCTACTTGACTTGGTTCTAATCCACAAATAATTTCTATCTAAGCAGATTAGAGCTCTCTTACTCTTTGTTATTGTATTCCAGTTTGAAGTAATATACGTATTCATTATTTTCAGGATTTGGGGGTTTAATAATCGTGAGATCTTTTGCATATTTTCCAAAGCAGATTTAACAGTTAGCCATACTTTAAGCCGTGAAAGCATAGTTGTTCAGTTGTGTTTAGAAATGTGTTGTTCCCTTCTATTTCACTCCAGAAAGTCTGGTGTGCAAAACTTATATAGTTTACAACGGAATGACTCGAGATTTGTTGTGTGTCCAAAAGGATTGCAAATAAATGCTACGAGTATTCGATTCTGAATAGTCACTGAGAGGTCACTATTCCTGATTATGGGCTCGTCAGGAATGGCTGAGTCCAGAATGCCCTGGGCATATTTTGCCATCGAATATTGGTCATAATTTCGTAATTCAACATTCTAAGATGCTGTTTAAGAAAAATAAATATGTGACAGTGAGTCAAGAAAATCTACATATATATATTTTTTTAAAATTTAATTAGTTGTGTTCAAATGTCACGATACCACTAATTCTAGTTGTAGTAATTCTATTAATTCTAACCACCTGATGCATGTATTAAAATAAAATAAAATGAGACTAAATACAAGAAGTACAATAGTCTATCTTTTGTATTAGAATTTGGATTTGGATATATATATATATATGGGTTTGGATCCTTTTCCTAACTTGTCAATTAGAATCTTGGTCGTTGTTTTTCCAACAGAGAGAGAGAGAGAGAGAGAGAGTGTGTGTGTGTGTGTGTGTGTGTGTGTGTGTGTGCATTCATGTGATAGAGAACTCGTAGTAAGTAGTAGGGGTTGAGGAGGAAGAGAGGGTACAGGGGATCAGATGGAGATGGGATGAGGTGGGTATATTTGGAATTCAGTGGGTTTGAGTTTGAATGTGTTTCTATCATACTGTTTTTTTTTAATGGAAAGAAACTGTGACATGTGCCCTCTGAACATTTTAATTGTCTGATTGAGTACAAGTAATGTTTGCTGATTCTCCCAACGACAACAAAACTGCACTACTTTGTGCGTACGTGTATCTGCTTTGTCATGATCTCATTGTTGCACAGCACATAATTAAATTTTAATTTGTGTTAATTAAAATGTGCATTTTTCTTTCACAAAGCATGTGAATTGTCATACATTATTAGTTCGAAAATATTAAATTTTATTTGAATGTCTCTAATGAATGGTGCAAAATTGATAACAGTAGAATACATGCGATTATGTGATTGTGTAATTCATTAAATAGAAATGTACGAATTTGTATGCATGGGCTTTCCTGGTTATTGGATGCAATATGTTGATTGTTCATGGTTTGTGTTTTTCATGAGTAGATCTATGCAATTAAATTAATAAAACACTTGTTGTCATATATGAAACTGTTTAAAGTGGGTTAAACTAATTAAACTTCCTTCTTCTTCTTCTTCTTCTTCTTCTTCTTCTTCTTCTTCTTCTTCTTCTCCTATGTTTAATTTTATTTCTTTTTTTTTTCTTTCTTACTTTCTTTCTTTTTTTCTTTCTTCTTTCTTCTTTCTTGTTCTTCTTCTTCCTCTTCTTCTTCTTCTTCTTCTTCTTCTTCTTCTTCTTCTTCTTCTTCTTCTTCTTCTCCTTCTTCTTCTTCTTCTTCTTCTTCTTCTTCTTCTTCTTCTCTTCCTTTTCCCCTCTCTTTCTCTGTCTCTCTTTTCCCCGTGGAGGTGCCGGGGGTTTCAGTATAAATAGTATCCCCACTTTCTGGAAAGTTAGTGCTTTAAATTCCCACTGTCACTGTCTTTCTCCGTTGTTCTTTCTTCAGTCCTACTCTGTTCTATCAATCTACTATACTGTCTTCTTCTTCGCTAGACCAGTCACCTACCTATTTTCTTGAAAACTCTTCCGGGACAAAATTCCTCATTTGTGTGTGAGGTTTTGTTGGATCAGCTTGGGAATATTGAACGCTTTCTGCCAAATGGTCACTGGGGCTTCCTATGATGTTATTATTTGACAATGTAGGCATTTTATATGTATGTGTTTTGTTGATATTTTATAATGATGTTTCTATTCTATTTTGTTTTTGTAAACGGGGGTTCAATAAATTAGAGTATAGCCTCAACGTCCCCTGCGTGGGACGTCTTTATTGTAAAGTGACCGGCTATTGGAGTGCCTTCAGTGTTACCACTAGGGTTGTTGTGGCAGATCTTTAATGCGGATGAAGGGTGAGTAATCATTCAGTGAAGTTGTGGTCTTGATTTTGTGGTCCTGATTCGGCTCTTTGCAGTCCGCTGGACCCTGTAACTAACTAAATTCTCTCTCTCTCTCTCTCTCTCTCTCTCTCTCTCTCTCTCTCTCTCTCTCTCTCTCTCTCTCTCCCTCTCTCTCTCTCTCTCTCTCTCTCTCTCAACTCTCTCTCAACCCCTGGAAAGACATATTCACATGAACCTTATGAAATACTAGTGGATTTTGTACCCTGGCAACCCAGGGTACACAGGTTGCTGTTTAAAATGTAGACAGAGAGACAACTGTTGTCTGCGAGTTTCATTTGGACGATGATACCTCCCCATATCCCCCTTGATACCTCACCATACCCACCCACCCCCTGATATCCCCCCGTCCCCCTCCCCCATGATGCCTCACCATACCCCCTTGATACCTCTCCGAACCCACATGATACCTCCACATACCCCCTTGATACCTTCCGTACCCCCCTTGTAACCTACCTGTAACCTCCTTGATACTTCCCCGTTGATCGTTTCGCAGGTATGGATGAAAGGAATCGACCATCACCATACCCCCTTATATATACCCGTATCCCCGTTATGCCTACCCAAAAAAATAACCCTTTCCCCCCTCTTCCCAGTCCCCTTTTCGCTAATGTGACGTGGGACTATAATCTATATAACTAACTAACTAACTATGCCTACCCATGCCCCTTTAAACATACCCGTAGCCCCCTTTTACCTACACGTACCACCCCATCCCGATCCTTGGTAATAATAGTAATAATAATAATAATAAATGTAATAATAATAATAATAATAATAATAAATATAATAATAATAATAATAATAATAATATTGAATATAGAATAATACAAATAGAAATTAAAAACACCAAGGTTTTAAAATAAAATTTGATATAAGATATTATAATTATAATAATAATTATTATTATTATTATTATTATTATTATTATTATTATTATTATTATTATTAGTTTATAAATAATAATAATAATAATAATAATAATAATAATAATAATAATAATAATAAATAAGTTAAAAGTAAAAAGCCTAAATTAAAAAGAAAAATATCCATATTGTAGTGTAAAAAAAATAATAACATAAAAAAAATATGGCCCGCGGGAGTGTTAAACTTGGGTTGCCTGCACGGTAGGAGAATGTCTTACTAAGTGAGCTACCAACGCTTCGTATAAAGATAAATATATATAATAAATAGTATAAAAATTGGTGCAACAACAACAACGCTTCGTATAAAGACCATCAATTTTTTGGTCTAAATGGGAAAACATGCTGAAACCTCGGTTCGATTTTTAATTAATCAAATTTAATTAGATAAACACAAAATTTTGTAAGATTGGTGACATGAGTGCAAAAGTGTTTTGAATGGAAATAAAACAAAATTTGCGGTATTACGGAACGGCACGTTCTTGACACGGGTTGAATCGAAACCGCGCACGGAATGAGGCTATTGCAGTTTGTGGACATTTTGTTTATTTATTTATCTCAGAAACGGTTAAACGTTCGGTAAGGAAATGTCGGCTATTACGATTTCGCGGGTTTTGAGCGCACAGCAGGCCGATCCGCAGCGCCAGCACCTGCCCAGATCAGCGTCCATACCGGACAAACTTTACAGTAGAGGCAAAGAAGGACTTCCGGCTAAGCAATTTATATAATTTAGAAAATAACGCTCTTTTTCATCCTTTTCAGTCTGGCTTCAGACTTAAACAGATCTTGTCAAACAGCACTCGCCCATATTTGTGATGTTTGGCTTGATGCTATAAACAAGCAAGACATTGTAGGGGCATTTTTTTTTAACCTTAAAAAAGCATTTTACCTAGTTAACCATAACATCTTAATGAATAAGTTAAAATTCTATTTTCAAAATCCTGCATCTATATTATTTTTAAAATCATATTTATCAAACAGGCACCAATCAGTGAACACCAATGGTTCCTTTTCGTCTTCTGGTGATTTATCTTGTGGAGTTCATCAAGGATCGATCCTTGGTCCTATTTTATTCTGTATAATTATTAATGATATGCCCCTTTTTCTCACACAAAATGTTAATCTTGATCTATTTGCTGATGATTCATCCCTCCATATTCATAATGCAAATCTTTATCAGGTGCCGGTGGAGCACAGTCTTAAAATAAGCATAAATGAAATGGATAACTGGTGTTGCATCCATAGCATGAAATTAAATCCTAATAAAAACAAAAGTATGCTCTCACTACACGACAAAAATGCCAAAATGGATCATTTTACCTTAATCTAAACTTAGGGTCGTACAGTATTGAGCAAGTTAATGAACATAAGATGCTAGGCATAATCATCGATGATGATTTTAGCTGGCGATTACACGTTAACCATATCTGTTAAATAATTTATAAAAACCCTTTCCTTCTAAATAAACTTAGACATTTTGTTACGGCTGATGCATTAAAATCTTTTTTCTATGCCCACTGTATGTCTCATTTTAATTATGCATCGATTATTTGGTGTAATGCCAGTGACGCTCAAATTAAACATCTAAATATTATTAATTATTAAATTAAACATTTAAATATTACATATTAAATATATAGTCTACTGATGGATCTGTTCTTCAAACAGATGAAGCATGAGCTGCGTTTGTAATACCGGATTTAAATATATCAAAATCATATTATTTACGGAAAGGATATTCGATATTCACTGCTGAATTAATTGCGATATTAATGGCTCTAAATACAATTTCTAATCTTTCTGAGAGTATTCTCAGCGTTGTTTTATGCGTAGATTCTATGTCAGCTTTACAAGTATTGAATTCAGATAATCATGGTGAAAGAACATAAATTATTTTGGAAATTAAAAATATTATTCACAGTGTGATAACTAATGGAACTCAGGTGAATTTTGTCTGGATTCCCTCACAGAGTGGTTTCCTTTATAATGATTGGGCTGATCGGGCTGCAAAACTTGGTGCTTCAAATATTAATTCTCAAACAATAAAGATACCGTTGTCTTCTAAAGAAATTCAAAACTCTATAGAAAATAAATTTGTAAAGAGATTAAACTTAATTGCAACTATAATAAACCTTGTAGAATTCCTAGATCAATTTCAAGCATGGCACATATAATAATATTAAATTCAATTAAAACCAAATATTGTAAAAATGTGAAATGTATATGTGATGAATCTATTTCTATGAAACATGTATTATTTCAATGCATTGATATTCGTCCATTTTTGCCAACTGATGTTTATTTTATCGATTCCATTGATAACATAAGCTTTTATGTAAGCGTTAGATTAGCAAAAGCTTTAATTGATTCTCCAGTTGCTTACTTTATATAATTATGTATTTTATACGTATGGAGGTATGTATGTATCTGGTGTAAATGTGTGTGAATGCGTGCGTACGTCTTATCATCTCGATGAAGAAGACGTTAATAAAACAACCAACCAACCAACCAAATAGTCTTCATAAAAGAGCAATCAAGATACTTTATAAATCTTATAATATAAATACAGATGTTACAACTAATGAGAAATATAAAGAATTCCGAATATTACCACTTCAAAAACAATTTATATTTAATACAGCTATCCTTATGTTCAAAATCACACACGGAGAAATACCTGCATATCTTGATACATTTTTGTTAAGCCAGTTGATGGGCATAGACTTTATAATTATAAACTACCCCTCCATCTCATTGATTTATACAAAAATTGCATATCATTTAATGAAGCTAGTGTATTAAACTCTCTCCCTCTGGAGTGTAAACATTGCGACACACTGTTTTCTTTCAAATATAAAATATGTAGGCATCTGCGAAATTAATTATAAAAGTGACATATATGAGAACACAATAATTCATGTAATTATTAACTTATTTATTTATTTATTTATTTATTTATTATTATTATTCTTATTATTATTATTCTTATTATTATTATTATTATTATTATTATTATTATTATTATTATTATTATTATTATTATTATTATTATTATTATTATTATTATAAGGGTGAGGAGTAGGGGGGGGGTGTCTAAAATTGTTTAAAGATAATGATGAAGATGTTGGTGTGATTGTGTGTGCATGTGTGTGAGTGCATATGTGTGTGTGTGCGTGAATTATATGATTTCCAAGTTAAAGTTAAAGATTCTTTACTATGTTAAGGCACAGATTGGGAGATTAGACTGTATCATTAGCATAAAATCTTTATCCCTAATAAAAAAAAAAGTTTCAAAAAGTTTCTCTCTCTCTCTCTTTCTCTCTCTCTCTCTCTCTCTCTCTCTCTCTCTCTCTCGTTTAATTATTGACGGATTTCTTTTGCTATATGGGACATAGCAATATATGTTAATAATGAAATTAAGAACTTGAATACAATCTAAAAAACTACATTTTCCGTTTCACTTCCTTTCCTTTTGTTCACATGAATGGGGTCCTTTACAGTGCTTATTCCGTTCTGCTTAAACTTAAAGCTCTAACAGTCAAGTCATAATTAATTATGAAGTTAAGAAACAGTCGTGACTTCTTGTTAATGTCGCTGAATATAAGAGGCGGACGGAAATTTGTAGAGGGGAAATTGTCGATGATCTTTTTTCAAAGAACCAAAATGTGTTGCCCATTTGGGAAGTTTTGATACACTTGGATTACGCATTGCATTGACGTGTGTCTAAAAATAGAGTCGACTCATGACTGCTATCACATGACTCAACAAGTTTATTCTGGTACTTTTAAACTGCTCTTCTTGTTTAGAAGGCGAAGTAAAAAAATAAATAAAAATAAAAAGTTACTATTTGAAAAAAATCTATGTTCATATTATACTACGATTAAAAATGGAGAACTATATGTTAAGTCTGTCAATGCATTTTCATTGCAAACTCGGAAACTCGGGGCTGTCAATATTCGTAACTCGATTGTTCACGGACTTGGATTTGGATATGTACTGTTACATGTATATGGGTTTGGATCACAAAGCACAACATTAAAGGTTATCTACAAACCGGTTGTTGAACTTTAAAGATAAGATTTGTTAAATGGGATAAAATGGCGCAAAGTGGGCGAGAGAGGTCTATGTATAAAAACTAAGCTGACTAGTCTAATCCTGCTAGATTTTGAAAATGAAAGAGAAAATACGTGTATATACTGGGAAAGGTTCAATATTGACGAGAAAGAGAGAGAGAACGATGGAGAGAGAGGGGGTGGGGAAGTGAAGGGTAGAGAGAAAGAGAGCAAGCAATGTCCCACAGTGATATTTTAATGTTAGCATGCATAGTGTAATTGTATTAACGTGTGACAGTTTTATTCTCATTGTCAGTGTTGTTGCTATTACTTTTGTGAGGCTCACTCTTTGCTGATTGCAGTAGTTGTACACCACGATGTAATTTCATGTCAAAGATACTAAAGTTGTCTTGTCTTATCTTATCTTATCTTATTCAGGACATGCGTAGATCTTGTTACAGTGTTAGTGTTAACTTCTTCATATTCATTGCATGCATTAATTTCAGTGTTAGTAAAAAGGGTTTATAACAATGAATGGCCTATAGGTCTCTTTTATGTTGAAATAATATGCATTATAAAGATCGCGTTGTGTTTAAAAAAAACCTGGAAGGCATGTGATTTGAACACTAGTTGAACTAGTCTTACATATATACTGTGCTTAGTGCACTGCTTTGTGCTATGTACTTTATATAAGTAAGAATACGTTATAACGACCAAACATGGATACTCAGGTTCTTTTGCGAGACAATGAACAAGAGCTTTGTGGTTACAATCGCAATACAAGACGCTTTCATCATCAACAACAGTCAGCAGTATCATCATCATCATCATCATCATCATCATCATCATCATCATCATCATCATCATCGTCATCATCATCGTCATCATCATCATCATCAGCATTCCCATCATCGCCATCATCATCATCATCACGGAAGTGCGCGTCCTGGCTTAAAGACACGCAATGACATCGGATCTTCAGTCTTACAATTAAAATTATTGCTTGCTGTTGTACTGCGTGTTTAGGTCGACTCATTGTCCACATAAACATGAGAGTGTCGCAGCATGTCTATGCAATGCTGGCACTGCGCTATTCTCGACTTTGCTTACGGTAGTGCCACACCATACTGCCAGTGTAGCCTCCGCAGGTCTCAGCTGCGCAGTGTAGTGCAATACTTGCTGCTGACCTAAACACGCAGAACAACAGCAAGCAATTATTTGAATGGTAAGACTGAAGATCCGATGTACATAATCCTTTAGTTAAAGTACAGAAGACAGTATATATCACCTGCAATAGACCCCCGTGGGGATGCCGGGGGGTTTCAGTATAAATAGTATCCCAACTTTCTAACTTTATGAAAATTTAGTGCTTTAAATTCCCACAGTCGCTGTCTTTCTCCTTTGTTCTTTCTCATTCCTACTCTGTTGTATCAATCTACTATACTATCTTCTTCTTCGCTAGACCAGTCACCCACGTTTTCTCTTGAAAACTCTTCTGGGACAACACTCCTCATTTGCGTGTGAGGTCTGTTGGATCAGCTTGGGAATATTGGACGCTTTCTGCCAGGTGGTCACTGAGGCTTCCTATGATGTTATTATTTGGCAATGTAGGTATTTTATATGTATGTGTTTTGTTGATAATTTATAATGATGTTTGTATTCTATTTTGTTTTTGTAAACGGGGGTTCGATAAATTAGAGTATAGACAGCTTCCCCTGCGTGGGATGTCTTTATTGTAAAGTGACCGGCTGTTGGAGTGCCTTCAGTGTTACCACTAGGGTTGTTTCGGTGGATCTTTTATGCGGATGAGGGGTGAGTCCTCTTTCAGCGAAGTTGTGGTCTTGATTTTGTTGTTGTTCTGATTCGGCGCTTTGCAGTTCGCTGGACCCTGTAAGCAATGAATAACTAAATAATCTGCAATAGGCAATTCTCTCTCTCTCTCTCTCTCTCTCTCTCTCTCTCTCTCTCTCTCTCTCTCTCTCTCTCTCTCTCTCTTTCTCTTTCCACTTATCTTCTTTCTGTCTTCCCCAAAGTCATTAATGATACCATATACATTTTTATTTTTTTATTTTTTTCATGTAGGTCTAATTCATGACTTTGGGGAATACAGGAAGAAGATAAGTGGAACGAGAAATAGAGAGAGAGAGAGAGAGAGAGAGAGAGAGAGAGAGAGAGAGAGAGAGAGAGAGAGAGAGAGAGAGAGAGAGAGAGAGAGAGAGAGAATTGCCTATTGCAGGTGTGACAAGTTTGTCAAGCCGACAGGACAACCAACCCAACCGCGAGATGAATGTGAAAGCACAGCAGATGACGTGGGCTACACATTTAAAGTCGATACTACTACTACTACTACTACTACTACTACTACTAAAACTACTACTACTACTACTACTACTACTACTACTACTACTACTACTAATAATAATAATAATAATAATAATAATAATAATAATAGCAGATGCTATACGCGCCTTACTCCTAAATCCGACTCAACGTTCGGTGATCTGTAACCAGCATACACGTTCACGTGTTACAGACTCTCCACACATCACAAAATAATACACATATCATCACTCAAACATGTGGTTCAAATTTAAGGCAAGCCGTTATTACTGTACAAGACGGAAAGGAAATGGAATTGTTAATTTGGACATTTGTAGGCAGACTGCCTCCAATAACATTATTGAAGGGAGGGAGGAAACCGGAGTACCCGGAGAAAAGTCTCGGTGACTTGAAAAGTCTCGTATCTAAGTCACGTAAGTTCGTTTCCTGCGGGGTTCGTAGGCTACACGCGATCTTCGGCATAGGAAACCATCTCTCTATCCACTGAGCTACCGGGGCCACCATAAACATTCATAAAACTAGGTGTATTTATCACAAAATGCATTGAGCCTAATTAACGCTAGCTCAGGGCGTACGTTAACTGAGGTTCAGCTATCATTGCGTTGCGAGTGATTACACTTCTCTCCCTTTCCCGGCCCCTCCCTCCCTATCCTATCCTATCCTATCCCGTAACTCGGAGGTCGTAGGGGGACCACATATGATCGTTTAACCAGCGTACTCCATCTTTCCCTGTCCTCAGCAACCCTGATTGTTTCGCTCAGTGTCAAACAAGTGCATTCTCGAATGTTGTCCTCCCACCTCTTTTTCGGTCTCCCTCTTCTTCTACCTCCTTGCTCCTTGCACTGTGCCTTGCAGGATGGTCCCAGACGCTTTGAATTAGGCTTATTCGTTGCTCGTTTCCACTTTGTGTCCTAGACAAGCAAAATGTTCTTCTTTAGCCCACATACCAACCAACTCAAAGGAGCCAATGCGTCAAGTGCACTGTCAAAGACGCCAGACATCAGAGCCAATCCAAATCGATTGTGGTTAGTATCTGCCGTGCATGAGAGCATTATATGTGAGTTTGTGCCAGTCAGCTGGTATGTAAGATCTTTATTTAAATTAATAGAGTCAGCGGGGTTCTCTAACGTGCAGCTGAGGTGACAAGTGGTATATATAAGAGGTGGGGGTGGGGTTGAGTTTGGAAGGGAAAGTGAAACATCGAATAAAGAGTCATTTTAGAAGGTCGCATCCTGTGAGACCAATCACACTGTCACTATTGAGAATGGAATAGAGAATTGAACCCAGGTTTTCGTGTACGTCAGGCGAACATACTAGCGACTGAGCCACTCTGCCACTCCAATATGTTTGTGTGTGTGTATAGGTGTGTGTGTGTGTGGGTGGGTGTGTGTGTGTGTTTGTATGTGTGTCTGGGTGGGTTGGTGGGTGCATGTATTATATATGTGTGTGTGTGTGCGCGCGCGTCTGTGTGTGTGTTTGTGCATACGATGCACATAATTCTAATTTTAACACGACAGTATGCGTTAGTATGCGTAATAATTGCACAAATCACTTTAAATTGTTATTATATGAATATTATTTAGTAGACACGAGGAAAGATGCGGTGGTATCTCAGAGCATGAGGCAACATTTCTGTTACAAACACTGACTAGACATTTCTAACTACAGGCAAACAGTTGTAGATTTATAATTCTTCCACGGTATAAAGTTACGTCTTTTTTCCCATCAGCTTGTAAGCCAGAGTTGGTACAGAAGACCCCTGGGCATTTCCTAAACCCAGCACATCATCAACGACGAAGTCCGACAGACGATCAAAAAAAGCCATTGGAAAACACGATGACATGCTCACAGTGGTGAAGAAACGGACACTCCGATGGTATGGCCACGTCACCAGAGCATCAGGCCTTGCAAACACCATCCCGAAAGGCACGGTGCAAGGAGGCAGAAGAAGAGGGATGTGGAAAAAGAGGTGGGATGACAACATTCGAGAATGGACTCGCTTGACGCTGAGCGAAGCCATGAGGGTCGCTGAGGACAGAGAAAGATGGAGAACGCTTGTTAAACGATCATCTGCGGTGCTACAACGACTTTCGAGTTATGGAATATAGGATAAGCTTGATAGGATCAGATAGGATGTAAGCAACAGTCATTATTGTGAAGTTGTAAGCAACAGTCATTATTGTGAAGTCGCACTGACACCTACCTAAAGGGCAAAAACCTGGATCTCGGCCATAAATAAATAAATGTGACCGCAAACTTTATTTATTTATTTAGGACCGAGTTTAAGGTTTTTGCCCTTTAGGTTGTTTTTGCCGCTACTAACCCACGCAGCTAAGATCTATCATTTATTTCCAAAGGAACTCAACAAGTTTAAATGACTTTGCAGACACAGGATTTAAATGCGTGTTGATTGTTTCACAGACTGAATGGGGAATATAAAACCCACCTTTATTTTATTTATTTTGGGGGGTTCCATATTGAATTGATTCAAGAATTATTTGCGGTCCGGGAATTTAACAACCACTCCCTGGATAGGTGCGTACATGCGAACGCAGATTGTCATATAAGTAGGCCACTAGGATACTTTGTTCGGGAAGTTTCCTTTAGACCTAAGCCTATCGGGACTTCTCAAAACTAGTAATGATGATGACGTCCATTTATAACGCGCATGTCTCTATCCATTGTCGAATGCGCAGTGCGCCGATGTTTACCGTTAAACGTGCCAAGTCGGTGACAACCATAAACATAACCGTGAGTGACCCAAGGGCGGATCTAGGGGGGGTGGGGTGCAACGGGTGCACGTGCACCCCCCCCCCCCCCCCCCCCCCACGGACGACAAAAAAAAAGAAGAAGAAAAAGAAGAAGAAGAAAGAAGAGGAAGGAGAAAAAGAAGAGGAAGAAGAATATTCAGAATATCCATAATAGTCAACATGCTAATAATCATCATGCTAATCATCATCAGCAGCAGCAGCATAATAAGAAGAAGAAGAAGAAGAAGAAGAAGAAGAAGAAGAAGAAGAAGAAGAAAAAGAAGAAGAAGAAGAAGAAAAAGAAGAAGAAGAAGAAGAAGAAGAAGAAGTTGTTTAATGTATTTAAAGTCTTTCCACCAAAGTGATACAATAATAATTTATTTAAAGTCTTTCCACCAAAGTGATACAATAATAATAATAATAATATATAATAATAATAATAATAATAATAATAATAATAATAATAATAATAATAATAATAATAATAATAATAATAATCGTCATTTACCTCAAAGATGCATTCTCTCCTATTTTCTTTCCCATATCAATCCCTGCCCTCTTCACGCCTCAATCTCCTGTTACCCCCACCCCCTCCCTCCTTTCTTCTTTCGTTTACTCACACTCACCAATCGGCCTACACATGTTAGACATAACAGCTCAACTTCAAAGAACGCCCGCCAATTATGACGTGTAACATCCGCTAAAACGTCATATGTCGCTTGCATTTTCACGTGCGTTTACAAGTCAAAAACGTTTTGACTTTGAGCTCAGGTTCACAACCGTCGCATTTTCGTCTACAAGTCCTTTTCAGGTAAAAGCTTTGTGTCATTCTTTTAAAATGTATATTTACAGCAGTTATAGCAACAGCTTGATCTAAGTACAATTAGGTAGCAACTCAACAACAAAAGAAAGTGTAACACATGTATGTCAGGGCGTTTTGCCCATAAACTGTTGTTTTGAAAGAATAACTGTTCTTTGCTATGAATCTGAGGTAACATACAAAAACTTCTCTCTATCCCCCCCCCCCCCCAAAAAAAAAAAAAAAAAAAAAAAGAAAAAAGAAAAAAAAGTGCATTCTCCCGCGTGAACCTGCTGATCCGCCCTTGTAACGTGTCAGTATAAACTACAGATGGACGACAGGGTTTTCCATCTAGATCACTTATATAGAGCCAAATCCAAGTCCTATATTTTCAGTCCCACTTATGAGTTAGATCTCTACAAATATGATAAATCCTATAGACATAACCTATAGTTGTCACACAGGTGTCACGTGTCCAGATACAAACCAGCGCCTGTGTGCAGTCTAGCACAGAAAATGCAAGAGAAAATGTGTTAGCGTTTACATAAATGAGTGTATGTAGTAATACCTATATGTGTATGTTTGTACAATTATATTTATTGCTCAATTGTCTCCTTTCTACCTTTTAGGCGCTCTCAGACAAATGAAGTTCCCAGTAGAAGTATAAACAGTAGATATGTGCCAAGTCGGTGACAAGCATTAACATAACGTGTCAGTATAAACAACAAATGGACGACAGGGTTTTCCATCTAGATCACTTATATAGAGCCAAATCCAAGTCCAATATTTTCAAAGCGCACACATGAAATAGTATCTGACCTTATTCTAATTTATTTAAACATTCTTATCTAGCGTAGCAATATGGAACTTCACCAAGTTATAGACACCTAAATAATTCCTGTCAAGTGGAATTAAGATGTGGATTTTTTTTTGGTTGCAAAATATTCATTACCAATTTAGACCACATTCGGGTTGGCTTTTCCGCGAAAGCGTGACTTAACTCCACCTCAGTGTAAACACTCATTCGAAGGATTACGGACGCTGCGCTGCTGTTATGACATTGGGACACGCTTACTAGGCCGCCACCCTAGGCGATACGACCCGTTGTCGGCTACTGTTGCTTTGCGTTGCGTTGCGTTGGCTTGGGTTGCGCTGTGTTGTGTTGTGTGCGGTGCAATGTACCCCCGATTTAAAGTTCCTCTGCGGAGAAAATTGACAGATTATGTACACAATAACCGCTGTTACCAACGCCAAGTAGGCATACATTAGTGGCGAAGTTCGCATTGTTAGTTTATCTGACAACACCAACAACAATACCGCCAACAACAATTTAATTAAATAGTAAGACTGTTAATAGTATTTTGAATGTCAACATTAATGGTTTTTGTTTGTAATTCTTTTCATAATTAAGTTAGTAGGGAAGTATAATTATGTTGAAGAGATTGTGAACAAGAACATACGTACATCACGGTCATATCAATGACAAAAACAGAACAGGCCTACTATCAAGGAATACACGTTTCATTTTAAAAGACAGAAGAATACACACAGGGTTTATTTGAACCTGCTGAGACATACGCCAACCTCATCATTCTTGAGGTAATACAGGTGTGTTGTAGCGTATTACTATTTTGAGATCTTATCACGATAAACTTTGGACATGTCACGTTAAGATGTTTTAAATATAATAATAATAATACAGTACATTTGTATCGCGCGGTACCTCGCAAACGGTAAGGAATGCGAGCTCGCCGCGCTTGACAACACACGTGCAATCACACACACACACCTACACACACACACACAGACACACACACAGAACAGGTATACACTTATCGAATGGTTAAATAATTACAGTAAAAACATAGCCATGCAAAGCAAAAGATAATATGAATACCAAGAACCGAGCCGGTGCCGCCACCATCCATGAACAGATGACGTGACTTGGTAAAAGATTACATATGGGGATGGAAGGGAGGAGGAGTGATAATTACTGAGTTTGCGTGTTAAAAAGGTGGGTCTTTAATTGGCGCTTGAAGGAAGAAAGTGATGGAGCATGTCGGAGTTGCATCGGTAGTGAGTTCCAGGCAGTTGCAGCAGAGAAAGAGAAAGATCGTTCACCATAGGTCTTTGAGTGAACACGGGGGATAGAAAGCAGTCTTGTATCAGAAGAAGAGCGGAGTTGTCTTGCAGGAGAGTAGACAGAGAGAAGGTCAGTAAAGTATGAAGGGGCAGAACCAGTGAAGAATTTGAAAACAATAGTTGAGAGCTTGTACAAGATGCGAGCTCGAACAGGGAGCCAATGAAGAGATCGGAGTAGAGGGGTGGCATGGTCTCGTTTTTTAGCTTTAAGAACAAGGCGGGCGGCAGAGTTTTGGACTTTCTGAAGTTTTTCAAGAAGGTAGAGAGGGGAGCCAGAGAGGAGAGAGTTGCAGTAGTCAAGTTTGGATAGAACAAATGCACAAACAAGAGTGTTGGTTGTTTCGGTTGTAAGATATTGTCGGATGGAGCTAATGCGGTGAATTTCGAAATAGGCAGAGCGGCATATGTTGGAAATGTGTTGGTCAAGTGAAATGTCAGAAGACAGAATGAAGCCTAAGTTGCGGGCATGGTCAGAAAATGAAATGGATGAGGTTCCTACTGTGATGCTATTTGGTAAATCAGATTTGTCTGATTTCTTTTTGATCAAGAGCGCTTCAGTTTTGTCATCATTGAGCTTTAGACGGTTTTCGGACATCCATTGTTTGACGTCAGTGATGCATGCCTGCATGGACTGGACGGAGGCGTGTGCCTGTGAAGAGCTGAAAGAGGTGTGGAGTTGTGTGTCGTCTGCAAATGACTGACTATTGACAGAGTGAGGATAGATGAGATCAGAGAGAGGCTTAGTGTACAGAATGAAGATGACAGGACCGAGGACAGAACCTTGAGGGACACCAAAGGAGAGTGGGACAGACGAGGAAGAGTGTTCACCAATGACAACAGACTGAGACCTGAAGAATACAATAATATCTTGGCTTATTTTTGCAGCAATTATCCTTCCGTTTTATTACAGTCAAGTCGACAAGCGACCCATAAGAATTACAGTTACACCGAAACTCACCACCAATGAACAATATTATTGTTAAATAAAACGCCAGCGCCTGGCCAGCAGTGCATTACCACTTTAAAGGAGCCCACTTTGGCAACGCCATGATCGACAGATCCTTTTAAAGTTCACAGTGAGTGTTTCTATCCTATCATATTCCGTAACTCGAAGGTCGTTGGGGCACCACAGATGATCGTTTAACAAGCGTGCTCTATCTTTCTCTTTCCTCAGCAACCCTCAAGGCTTCGCTCAGCTCAGTGTCAAGTTAGTCCATTCTCGAATATGTCCTCCCACCTCTTTTTCGGGCTTCCTCTCCTTATGTCTCCTTGCACCGTGCCTTGCAGTATGGTGTTTACAAGGTCTGATGCTTTGGTGACGTGGCAATACCATCGGAGTTACCGTTTCTTCACCACTGTGAACATTTCATCGTGTTGTCCCATGGCTTGTGTGATTGTCTGTCGGACTTCGTCGTGGGTGATGTGCTGGGTATAGGAAATGCCCAGAAGTCTTCTGTAACACCTCATCTCCATGCTTTGTATTCTTCGTTGTTGATCCGCTGTGAGGGTCCATGTTTCGCAAGCGTATGGGAAGATGAAGATGACAAGGGAGCACAACAGCCTTACCTTGGAATGTAGACTGATGGTCCTGTCTTTCCAAATGGGATTCAACCTTGTCAGGGCCGCAGCTGTTTGTGCGATTCTGGGGAGGACTTCCTGTTGGATCCCATTTATATGTTTAATTTAACGTCTATTCATATCTGTGATATTAGACAAATTGTGTCCCATTGTCTGATACAATGGCTCCTAAATATTTCAAGCTATGCACTGTGTTGTTGGCGGACTGGCCTTGGACTTTGATGTCCATGTTGATGCCATTGGTGTTGTTGGTCATCATTTTGGCCTTCTCTGCACTTATTTCCATACCATCAAGCCTTGTCAAGCCTCTGTACCAGCTGTTCAAGTTCTTGTTCCTCTCTAGTCAATCCATCAATGTCATTCGCAAAACGGAGGTTGGAGATTGCTCTATCCCCTATGCTGACTGTGCCTTCGTGATCTGCAAGGGCATCTGACATGATGCGCTCTAGGAAAATGTTGAAGAGTATTGGAGAGAGTATGCGTCTTTGACCCACACCAATTGTTTTCTGAACCAGTTTCCGATGGCGCTGCTGTGGAGGACTGCACTGGTAGCCTTGTCATACAGGCATTTGATGACCTCAATCTTAAGGCTGATGTTGTACTCTCTCTTGGTTGCCCACAGAGCTGCATGCAAGACTCGGTCAAACGCTTTCTTGAAGTTTACAAACACATAATATAGATGTTATTGGTGCTGTAGGTATTTCTCGGAGATTATTCTAAGGTTGAAAATCTTTTCAGTGGTACTTCGCCCTGTCCTGAATCCTGCTTTTTCTTCTGCTATGATTTGTTCAGCTTGGTGTCTCAACCTGTTGAGTATTATTTTCAGGAGGACCTTGCTAAAATGGCTGATGAGGCTGATGATGCGGTAATTTTCTCACTCCTAAAGAATACCCTTTTTGGGAAGAGTGATGACAAGCGACTGGGTCCATGGTGTAGGCCACTCCCCAATCTGTCAGATATTTATAAATAATGGTGAGGTCGTCAATCATCGCTTCTCCTCCTGCTTGAAGCAATTCCGCGGGTATGTTGTCTACTCCCGCTGAATTCCCCTGCTTCAGTGATTGCACTGCTGCCTCAACTTTTTCTCGGATAATTTGGAGGACTTCGTCCTCTTTGTTCGGGGTACATTATAGAACTGATAGTCTCAGTTTGGTGTGTGATTGTAAAGGTCTGAGCAGTACTCTGTCCATCTATCCAAGACTTCTGTTCTTCTGTAAGACATATTCCAGACTTGCTTAGGATCGTGGAGACCTTGGGCTGTTTAACACTTGTCAGCTGCTTTACAGTCTGCTAGGCATTCTTGCTGTTGTTCTTGTTCAGACTGTTCTATATTTCCTGGCATTGATCTTCTATCCAGTTCTCCTTTGCTGTGCGCATGCCTTTTCGGATGTCATTGTTGATTTTTCGGTAGGCATCTGCTCCCTGTTAGGTGTTCTTTTTTCTTTTTCCTCTCTTTTCGTTTATCACACAGGTCATAAAGTTTAGGTGTGATCCATGGCTTCTTCTTTGGGCGGTGCTTGCCAAGGATCTCTGTGTCGGCATCTGCAACAGCCGAGTTGAAGGTGATAGTCATGGTGTTGACATCTATTTTAGCCGTTCCCAAAATGAGCAATGGTGAAAATTTCCTTCCAATTGTGGCTTGGAATACTTCTACCACCTCCGGGTCTTGCAGTTTATACAGGTCGAACTTCAGTCTGATGCATTTTGCTGTGTTTACTCTCTTCAAGTGAAAATTTTCGAACTTATAGTTGTTGTTTTTTCATCAATATATTCCGTAGTTTTTTTGCCCATTAATAGCAACCGCTAGCGACCTTTCTCTTGAGCTAACAAAAATAAAATAAAAGTAGCATCTACTAAAGCCTGTAATAGGTTGAAACTGAAACTTTTACAAGTTTTATAATAATAATAATAATAATAATAATAATAATAATAATAATAATAATAATAATAATAATAATAATGGATGCTATACGCGCCCTATTCTTAAATCAGATTCAAAGCTCGGCGATCTGTAACCCACATACACGCTCATATGTTACAAACACTCTTACATTACATTATATTACATTACATTACATAATTGTTGCTTTAGGTCCAGCGGACTCTTCCGAGCCAAATCAGGAGCGGACAACCCCCGATCCGCATAAAAGATCTTCTGAAACAACCCTAATGGGAAAACTGAATGCCCTCCACCAGCCAGTCACTTTACAATAAAGACATTCCACGCAGGGGACGGCTGAGGCTTCACCCCAACTTATCGAACCTCCGTTTACAAAAACAAAATAGAATACAAACATCATTATAAATTATCAACAAAACACATACATATAAAATGCCTACATTGCTAAATAATAACATCATAGGAAGCCCTTGTGACCACCTGGCAGAAAGCGTCCAATATTCCCAAGCTGATCCAACAGACCTCATACACAAACAAGGAGTCTTGTCCCGGAAGAGTTTTCAAGAAAAAAGGTAGGAGACTGGTCTAGCGAAGAAGACGATAGTATAGCAGATTGATAGAATAGAGCAGGAATGAGAAAAAGCAAATGAGAAAGACAGCGACAGTGGGAATTTAAAGCACTAAATTTCCAGAAAGTGGGGATACTATTTATACTGAAAACCCCGTTAACTTTGATTGATTGATTGATTTATTGTTGCTTTAGGTCCAGCGGACTCTTCCGAGCCAAATCAGGACCGGACAACCCCCGATCCGCATAATAGATCTGCCGAAAAAACCCTAGTGGGAAAATTGAATGCCCTCCACCGGCCAGTCACTTTACAATAAAGACATCCCACGCGGGGGACGGCTGAGGGTTGACCTCAACTACGCGAACACCCCGGTTACAAAAACAAAATAGAATACAACCATCATTATAAATCATCAACAAAACACATACATATAAAATGCCTATAGTGCGAAATAATACAATCATAGGAAGCCCTAGTAACCACCCGGCAGAAAGCTTCCAACACTCCCAAGCTGATCCAACAAACCTCATACACAAAAAAGGAGTCTTGTCCAGGAAGAGTTTTCAAGAAAAAAGGTAGGTCATTGATCTAGCGAAGAAGAAGAAAGTATAGCAGAGTGATAGGACAGATCAGGAATGGGAAAGAGCAAATGATGAAGACAGCGACAGTGAACCCCGTTAACGGGGGCACACTCTTACATGTACATACCCAACAAACACACATTGATCACTCAAACATGAGGTTGTAGTGGAACGTCGCTATTAGAAGACGGAAAGGAAATCGAAGTTTTATTTGAGAACTTTTAGATTGACTGCTTCCAATACCGTTATTAAAGGGAGGGGGAAAACCCTCTGTGACCTCCAGAGTCTCGTACCTAAGTCACATAAGTTCGCCCCTTGCGGGAATCGAACCCGCGACCTTCGGCATAGAAAACAGGCGACTAATCCACCGCACCACGAGGCCACTCCTCGGTAATGGTTTTCGTTTTAGTTTGAAACAACAGACCAGACACCAAATACGCACTCTTAAACCCGCGTGGTTCATTCAGAAGGAGTGTCAAAGGTCTCGCGGCTGTGTTACTGGTGTTAAACAGTTAAGTAAAACAAGGGAAATCAATCCCTTTCTGAACAGAAATAAAGAACTCGGACTTCAGAGGTTGAACGAAAGCCCACGTTATCAGTTTTGTAATGTAACAATGACGCGAATTTTAGTGCAAACCAGTCTTAGTCAAAAGTAAACAAAGTCTTCGACTTGGGACCCTTTCAAAAGGCTCGCAAGACTGTTCTACACAATTTCTTCAGGACATAATACATACACAGACATACACAGACACATAGGTGCCCACAAACGCGCGTAAACACACATTCATGCTTCCTTGCACGCACGCACGCATGCATGTAGACTACATACGCTGACACACACACATGTACTTTAAAGCAAATGCAAACACAAGCAAACATACTAATACACCCGTGTATCGAAACTCGAGTGTATTGATAATATGAAAGTTTTAGAGCGACAAGGAATAATTATTGGACCATACTGTACTTCTATAAAGAAATAACAGAATTAATCGATGGTTATGTTGTGCTGATAGTGACGGCAGAGTTTTCTCACATATATCGACTATGTATGATGAGGACGATAATGATGATGATGATGATGTTCATGCTGCTGATGACGGTGATTATGACGATGATAATGAAGATGATGATGACGATGATGATGAACATGGTGAAGATGATGACGATGTTCCACCCGTTTATCCATCAATCTATCTACAACGGGGTGTCGGATAGTGCAGTGGTTGGAGCACTCGCTACTGTGTCGAAAGTGAAGCACCGTCCGGTGCGGTTAGCACTTGGATGGGTGACCGCTAAGGTGTGAAGCGACAAACAACAACGCCCCCAGTTGACTCAACTGTGATTGAGTACCTACTCTCTTGAGGGTGGGGAAGGTAAAGCAGCGAGGGAGAGAGTTGGGCATCACCCTCATTACGCTGGCCCAAGATAAGTGTGATCTCCAACATCACGCTCCCCTACGGCCACAAGGCTATGGGACTACCTTTACCTTTTTTTTACCTATCTACAACGATTATGATCAGCAAGAAGTAGTATTATTTCATTCATTCACGTGACTACACACAACAAGCTATTCTCAGACAAACCGAATAGTAATATTAGCCATTCATTTATTGAATTATAATGCATTCTGTCCAGCTACTCAACATCCTCCTTACCTATTTCTCATAATAGCTTTTGTCGATGAGACAGATTTACATTAAATTTATAATTCAAGTTTGCCCAATCACTCTCACCATGCTTTCTGATGTTCAACAGAGAGTTTTGTGTGTGATTTGGAGAAATAACACAAACCAGCAAGGAAAGTTGTGAGATAGCATCTCATGACGTTATAATGTTGAATTGTGTTGTTATGTTATGTTATATCAGTTTATAGTCCCCTCTCTTCCCAATAAGGATTTTCAGAGAGAAGACTCTGATTTTTTGAATTGTGTAGACGTCGAAAGCATGCAAGTATATGTATGTATGTATCAGTTTATAGTCCCCTCTCTTCCCGATAAGGATTTTCAGAGAGGAGACTTCTTCGTACATGCAAGTAGACGTCGAAAGCATGCAAGTACAAATACAATACAAGAACAAGAACAACATAAATAAATAAATTAATTAATATTATTATTTTCAATAATTATATAAGTAAATTTTACAATTTACTTCAAGTAAAAAGTGAAAGAAAACAGAGTCATAATTTTTCTTCAGTTTTACCGCCCTCGTTTTCATCGTCATCGATGCTGGTCGTCACCGATGCTGGTCATCATTCTCTTCAAACTTCCGTGGTCCCGTTCACAGCGACTAAAGGGAAATAATCAGGTATTGATCGGTGTGTCTATAAAACAATGGTTTCGGATTTCACTCAAAAGTAAAAGATAGATAACAAATTCCAAGTGTAATGCTGCTATCATCGTCTTTTCCATCGCCATTATGGTCGCTAATCGTCCAGCATGAGGTCCTGTTTGGGGCAATAAGGCTTGATGGACTCAAAGAATTCATCGATGCGGGCTCTCAGTTCACGGGGAACAACTCCTGCCTCGTCCGTCTTTTGAGGCTTGTGGTTCCTCTGCACCAGCTCCTATCACAAAAACACACAATTTAATTAAATTATTTTGTGTAATATTGAAGAAATAAATAAATAAATTAAAAAATAGATAAATAAATTGCTAACCGAAATAATTGTATTACGGAAGAACAAGAAGGTTTGGATAGATGGACCACTATGACCACCTCAGTAGCTGTGTGATAAACGAAGAGAGATGAACAAGAAAAATAACACCTCACAGGGAGCTAATGCCTACCGAAAAAAACAACAATGACATCCGAAAAAGCAGTCTGGCATGCAGCTCTGTGGGCAACCATGAGAATGTACAACATCAGTCCTAAAATTATTGAAGTCATCAAATGCCTGTATGACAAGGCTATCAGTGCAGTCCTCCCCAACAGCGCCATCAGAACAACAATCGATGTGCGTCAAGGATGCCTACTCTCTCCAACACTCTTCAGCATCTTCCTAGAACGCATCATGTCAGATGCCCTTGCAGATCACGAAGGCACAGTCAACATAGGGGGTAGAGCAATCTCCAACCTACGTTTTGCCGATGACATTGATGGATTGGATGGAGTGGAACAAGAACTTGAACAGCTGGTACAGAGGCTTGACACCACCTTCAGAGCATATGGAATGGAAATAAGTGCAGAGAAGACCAAAATGATGACCAACAACACCAATGGCATCAACACGAACATCAAAATTCAAAACAATGGATACATGTAGCTTCAAATATTTAGAAACCATTGTATCAGACAATGGGTCAGGACAGGAAGTTCTCTCCAGGATCGCACAAACAACTACTGCTCTGACAAGGTTGAAGCCCATTTGGAAAGACAGGGCCATCAGTCTACACTCCAAGGTAAGGCTGCTGCGCTCCCTTGTCATCTCCATCTTTTTATATGCTTGCGAAACATGGACCCTCACAGCAGATCTACAACGAAGAAGACACAGCATGGAGATGAGGTGCTACAGAAGACTTTGGGATATTTCTTATACCCAACACATCACCAACGACGAAGTCCGGCAGACCATTAAACAAGCCACGTTAACCTGCTCACAGTGGTGAAGAAACGGAAATTCCGATGGTATGGCCACGTCACCAGCGTATCAGGCTTTGCAAACACCATCCTGCAAGGCATTGCGCAAGGAGGCAGAAGAGGAGGGAGAGCGAAAAAGAGGTGGAAGGACAACATTCGAGAATGGACTAGCTTGACACTGATCGAAGCCATGAGGGTTGCCGAGGGCAGAGAAAGATGGAGTACGCTGGTTAAACGAGCATCTTTAGTGCCCCAACGACTTTCGAATTACGGGATAAGAAAGGCTAGGATTGGAACCCAAATAAGTATCCAGAAAACTAGACTTTGCGACACTTGCCTAGAGACTATTGCTATGTAGCCTAATGCCAAAGATCTTACATACTAAGAACGTTACAACCTACTGACCAATTGATTAATGAATTATTCCATATTGGTCAATAGGGTACAGGTAGGAACGGTACAATTAATTGGCCAATCGACTATTGAACTATGTCATCCTGCTCACTTTTAAATGCTGTCTTGTCAGCGGTACATGTGGTGGTGTATCAAAGCTTGTTGCACCGAAGTGACTTAATTCGAATGTAATATCGCCATTGCATGGCTATAGTATTACGATAACGACAAAGACAACGAACTACGACAATAACAAGAGCTCGCAAAACAAAACAAAGAAGAAGAAGAAGAAGAAGAAGAAGAAGAAGAAGAAGAAGAAGAAGAAGAAGAAGAAGAAGATGATGATGATGATGATGATGATGATGATGATGATGATGATGATGATGATGATACGACAATAACAAGAGCTCGCAAAACAAAACAAAGAAGAAGAAGGAGAAGAAGAAGAAGAAGAAGAAGAAGAAGAAGAAGAAGAAGAAGAAGAAGAAGAAGAAGAAGAAGATGATGATGATGATGATGATGATGATGATGATGATGATGATGATGATGATGATGTTCAAGCTGAAGCAGAAGAAGAAGAAGAAAAATAATAAGAACAAGAGCAAGCAGTAAAACGCTCAAACCAACAGAAGCAGAAGAAGAAGAAGAAGAAGAAGAAGAAGAAGAAGAAGAAGAAGAAGAAGATGATGATGATGATGATGATGATGATGATGATGATGATGATGATGATGATAAGCAGAAGAAGAAGAAGAAGATGATGATGATGATGATGATGATGATGATGATGATGATGATGATGATGATGATGATGATGATGATGATGATGATGATGACGACGACGAAAACGGTTAAGCTGAAGCAGAAGAAGAAGAAGAAGAAGAAGAAGAGCAACCAGCAAAACGCAACTAGACTAAACTACTCTGTCCTAGACTCGGGAGACAAAACGTTAGTGTAGAAAACACAAAGTGATAAAGGTGTCTCTCCTTAGGAGAAGGGACCGGAGTTTATTGGTGGCATGTTGGATATAATCCTGATTAGTGGCTATCTCCGGGGCATGAGGGCGTTATAAGAAATATCTATCATGTTTTGCACGTGGATTTGTGCCATAATACAAATGGCCATTTTGCTGCGTTCTCAGCTCGTCAGTTTATCAGTTGGGCTGGCTGATAATCAACACTAAACAACTGTCATAGAATCGTTCCTGCTCGCTTTAATTCACCCCTCCACATTTAATTTCACCGTAAACATCATAGGCTTAAAGTTAAAAGACGATCTCTGCATACGTGGTTTTTTTCTTTCCTTCAAGTAATCCTTTTTTTATTGCAGCAAAAATGAAGAAACGTTTTACCCTAGGACCTTGGTGTGTTACGACTACAAGCTATACATACGTACATTTAGAACTTTCTGTCGAGCGGACTTGGGGAAGACAAGCGGTGGTCTTTTGAAGAGGTCGCCCCTCGACCCTTGCTGCAGGCACTCTGGATTGTCCACAGACAGTCGCAGTAATGTTTTCTCTCGTCTTCCGCTGCTTGTAAAACGCTCCTCTCTGTCATCATCATCAACATCATCATCGTTAGATCATCATCATCACCGTCAGCATCAGCATCATCATTATCATCATGACGTCATCAGACATGTCTAATTTTTTTGCCATCTGATAGGGTCACTATTTCCTAACAAAATACCAAGTTTCAAAGAAATTCGTTCATTAGTTTCACCGAAAAGTGCACAAATATCACCTCCGGACGCCAGACGGACGCTGTACCCCGGACTGACGACGGACTGACAAGGGCCAAAAACAATAGCTCCAGAGCTGGACTTAAAGCCCAGTTACTAACAAACCAAACAAAAAAAAAGCATCAGACCTGTATCGTTCCTGAGGCCGAACGTAGTTCCAGATCTTGAAACCTTTGAAGATGACGTAGTCTCCACCGTAGAACTGGTCGTCGTCATCGTATAACTCATGACCACCGGAAACTTGGAAAAAGTCTTTTCGTACCTCGTAATCACGCTGGACGTTCACACTGTCTTCTTTGTGGGGTACAGCCTGGTCTGATGCTTGAATGGGAGTAGTGGTGGTAGTTGTGGCCTTGCCTAATGTTGCAGCAGTATCTTCTGATGTTCTGTTATTGGTCGGAGTTGGATTCACTGCGGCGAGTGGCTTAGTGTTATCTGTTCTGTTCGGAAAAGATGGGTTTTCTTGAGCGTTGCTTTTTAGGTAGGAGTTTTGTGACTGAAGTAGACCTATGCCGTGGTTTCCGTCCGGTATTTGAAAGTAGCTCTGTCTACGATTGTTTAGGGCTTTGGTAGCCGAGACATCCTCTAGTCCGCTTAGCCCAGATTTCGCAGTCTGATTCGGACCTGTTCCGTTCAAAGCACAGTCTTTCCCATTTTCACTGATGGTAATAGTTGGAGCCCCAGAAACACTTTTATTAGGGCTTTGTCCATTTGAGGAGCTAGTTCCTTCCCCGTCACCTTCGTCGTCGTCATCGACATTGGCCAAGCGGCCGAGGGTGTACTCGTGTAGTGCTTCGAGGTTGTCGACGAATTTGAGAATAGAACCTCGTCGACGTATATCTATTGCTGAGCAGCGTCGCGTCAGGGCTCCTCTCTGAGCTAGGTCATTATTACTTGAGATGGGAGTCCTTTCAGATCGTTGACGCACTAACCTTGCACTCTTGCTGGTAAAGTCGGATCCTCGACGCGTGATTTTTCTATTGGCTGTGATGTCGTCTGCTTGTTTGACCGGTATAAGCTGATTGTCACCAGAACTGGCACCACAACCATCACCACCACCACCACCACCATTCTCATTTTCCGTAAAGATGTTTTCTCCGTTCTTTAGTGCGGCGTCTGAGATGACAGGCGCGGCTGACTTGTCATGGGATGATGCTGCAACTGTTGTACTGCGTGGATCCTGATCTGTCTCGAGTGGTCCTCGGGAGGTTGATGCTATCGACCGCCTTCTGGATGACGTTATTGATGTTTGCTGATTGTTCTTGTTGCTGGACTTGGCCCGATCCGTATTGATCGAAGCAGCAATGTTCTGGTCTCTCTTTGGCCCCTCCCTGTGTTGTGGTGGTGGCGAAATTGCAGGGGATTTGTCAGTGTGATGCGGCTTATTTGCACTTTCGGTGCAGTGTTCGCTAATGCTGGATGATGACTCTTCTTCGGGGATTGCTTCTCTAGAACCGGTTGGGTCAGCATTGTTGTGGTTGCTGGAGGTAACAGAGACAGACGTTGGTAAGTTACCGTTACTGCCGTTACTGCTATTAGTGTTCCTGTTATTGTTGTTGTTGCTGCTGTTGTTAATAATGGTGGTATTGTCAACGGTATTATGTGTATGGTCTTCTACGTTGTTCGAAATCCCTGACGGACTGAATACCACCATTCCTTGTTTTCGTCGTCTGCTAGAGTTAGGAGTCTCTCCTGGAGAAAACCCCTTTGTCTTAGACACTTCAGTCTCAGTAACTAAATTCAACGTTGTCAAAACTATCATTTCTGCGGCGGGATTGTCAGAGTCTGTATTCTGAGATTGAATTGTATTCACTTTGGTTTCTTTGCTGGAAGATTTGGCAAGTTCATTGGGTTTTATTTCAGGAAGCTTCGTTTCTTTTTCTTTGCCGTTTTCCCTATCTTTCGGCACTACACCGTCTGCAAAAATATGCACATTCACATGAACAGCCACTGCTTGTGGTCTGTATTCGGATATGGAGTCAACCTCCAGATCACAATTTCCAGTATTGTTGATATCAGCTGAGAGTTTATTCGCTCCTGACATACGGAAATCATTTCCCTTCTGCTGTAATCTGTCATTACAAAAGCCGTTTATTTCCGTTCCGTTTTGGTCATTGGAGAGACGGAGGTGTTCATCACTGTTCACTCTCGGCGTTTTCTGTAACTTAGGTCTGTTTCTGGCTGTGCCTAAAGAGGTGTTCGGCCTGGATGTGTTCAAGCCGTTGTTCGAAGACAAGGAAGCAGAGATCTTCGGTTTGGAGGAAGTCTTGGGCCTTTCTTTCAGCTTGACGTTAATGTTAGAGGTAGAAGAAGAGGACAATGTGTCTTTTGAAGGAGACGACGTTCTGTTGGCAGAGTGCTTTGATGGGTGCACTCCGTTGGATGATTTAGCTCTGGGAGTGAGCGGAAAAACGGAAGTATGGTTAGTGGGTACTTTAGCTGTCCAGGGTCTTTTCTCAAGTTCCACTTTTGATCCAGGGTTCAACAGCTCCTCTCCCATAGAAGATCGACTTCGGAACAGCATCCTCTGCTTTTCCGTCCTTCCTTTCTGTTCTGGAGAGGAAGAGGAGGAGGCAGAGGAAGAAGAGGAGGGGACCGCAAAAGAGGCGGAGGTGGCTCTGCGGAAAAAGAGCCGCTTCTCCTGCCCCTTGGCAATCTCTTCTGCTTCCTTATATATGGTGTTGTAGGATGTCTCGGTGTAGGTGTAGGCCCACGGTTTCTGCAGTCTCACTAGTGCGTCGTTCTAGAAACAGAGGAAGTTAATACCCTTCACCCAAAGGAAAAGAAGTCAATAATAAGCGTTTTAAAGAAGGCGGCCGCCGCTGCTGCAGTATTTTAACTTAAGACAATCAAAGAAAATAAGGCAAATGTTCTTTAAGCAGTTACATAACCAGACCAATTGATATGTTTAGGTTATAGTTAGTGTTAACGGTAACACGAACGCATTTTTATTCAAGTTGAACAGTATTATCATCATCTACTACAACTACTATTAATTATAATTGGATGATACACGCTCACATGTCATAGATACTCCTAGATCCTTCATCACTTAAACATGTGGTATAAAAGCAAATTGCTATTAGAAGGCGGAAATGAAATCGAATTTTTTTTTTTTAAATTTAGACAGACTGCCTCCAATACCATTACTGAAGGGAGGGAGGAAACCGGAGTACCCGGAGGAAACCCTCGATGACCTGAAAGTCTTATTATACCAAAGTCACATAACTTCGTCCCCTGCGGGGTTCAAACCCACGGCCTTCGGCTTAAGAAACCAGCATCCTATCAACTGAGCTACCAGGCATCATTGAGACACTCTCAGTTTATGTAGCGTCAACATAAACGTTGGTGGACACCGGCCCTATACAAATTCCATTCAAATTTGTCATCGCCTCCACCCTCCATCACAAAACTAGCACACAAGACTGCTATCCCTAGCAGCAGCAGCACCACCACCACCACCAACAACAACAACAACAACAACAACAACAACAACAACAACACAATAATCACAATATCACCACAATAACCAACACCAACCTGGATAACAAGTGATCGAGCCATTTCCATGGAGCCATTTATGTTATGCTTGGATGGACTGTTAGGCCGAGTGCCCCTGGCTGACCGCAACGGCCCGTTCCTCGGGCTCTCCTCCAACTCCTCCTCCTCCTCCTCCGGATACGGAGATGTGAACCAAGCTCCCGTCGTCCTCGTGCTGTTTTTCATAAAGTCTTTCCATCTGAAAAAAAAAAGTTGATTTCACAGTGCCCTTGTGTATTCTTATCAGGTCAATCTCATTACAAGGTCTCAAGATTTCAACGTGTCTTGATTCATTATCATCGTCGTCGTTGAGGTGGTATCGTCGGGAGTCTCAGCTTGTCATCATCATTGCCGCTGTGATCATTATCACCCTCCTTTTTCTCACTCTCCACTCGCTGCCTTCAATTAATTATAAACTTAAAGCTTAAAGTGAAATGCTCATGATCGCTATCCTCATCCTCACAACCACCACCACCATCGAAATCATTATCACTATCATCATCAATACCATCATCGTGCGTTTCCCAATTATCAAATATATTCCAGGTCGAATGTAACGAATGCTGGAATTTATAGAAGAAGAAGAAGACGAAGAAGAAGAAGAACAAGAAGATGAAGATGATGATGATGATGATGATGATGATGATGATGATGATGAAGATGATGATGATGATGATGATGATGATGATGATGATGATGATGATCTTACCTGTAAATATCTCGCTGATGTTTATCGTGAGTGACCTGCTCCTGGGTGTGCAGCTGACGAACTGTGTAACGAAATTTCCGGTCTGCAAACCGGTTCTTGTTGTAAGCGAGGACCTCGCTATCACTCAGAGTCTTTTTGCCGGGACTTCCGGGTCCTCCACCTCCTCCGCCACTGCTTCCGTGTCTAGGAGGCATAATGACGTCAGCAAGAAGCTTACGCCACACTCTGGCATTAGTAGAGATCCTGCGTCAGTCTCTCCAGTTGATGTCGCACGATTCCTTTGCTTTGTACACAATGACTATGTCGAAAAGGTATTAGCCTATACCACTGTTGACAAAACAAAGTTTGGACATTAGTTAAAATTACAAATTGTGGTGCAGATCCCTCCTGGAACTGATGAAACCGCTATAGTATGCATTCCTGACAATGGGGGGGGGGGGGGGGGGGGGGTCTCAGAAGTCGACTGCTATACACAGGGCATCACCTTATAGCCAGTCGGTGCCATCCTGATTCAGTAAACTACTTAGTGTACGCTGGAACTCGTAACCAGCACCTTCAGCAAATTCTTCAGCGGGTAAGCGCTCTACATTAGAACGATTTTGCTAAACACAAATACACCTTTCCAGGAAGATGTTGTCGATGAGCCCTTACTATTCAGCCACTATCCAAATAGCAAAAAGCATACTTCGCACTCGTACACATGCACCTGAGCTTGTTTTGTGTAACAGAAACACTATCTTTTCTTTGTGGTCGTGGGTGTCACCAATGTAGAAGAACTGAAATCTTGTTCTTTCCCACTAGCACGTACCCTACTATTAAAAAAAATAAAAGAAAAGACATTTGAACCTGGACAACGCAAAACACGAACATAATTTGCTTGACTATAAAACATCTCATCTTTCAATTTCACAAACTTCACAGAGACACCACGAACAATTTTAACGATCTCAATAAAATATCTCCTCTTTCAAGTTTTCTAAGCACGCCCTATCACAAGATACACGGATGTTTATAACCTAAACAAGAATAGCATGCAATATGTTGGGGAACTGGGGAGGAGGTGGGTGGTGGGAGAAGGTGTTGTTCGCAAAATACCTAATAAAATTTCACATAAAACACTCATTCACCTATTACAATGTTATTTAATTGAACGGGAGAGCGATTGATGATTTAACATCTTTTCATGTAGAGATGTACACAGACTAAAATACTAACAAAAGTCTCGCTCAAAACGCCTCGCTGTTTAAATATCCTGATTCAAAACACCTTTCGGTAATGATCCAATTTAACTTCGCATACAAAACACATTTCAATAGGACTGCTTGTATGATACATTTACACAGTTCACGTAAAAGGACTTTCCATTGTAGAATTGCACGTATTCCATATGTATAAAACATTCACTTCCCTCTATCGCCGGCTTGTCAAAGAAGAAGTGCAAAAAAAAAAGAGTTCAAAATGTACTCTGTCGTGTTATGATAAAACAAAGCAAAGCTACGTTTGTCAAAATTTAGAATTGCACATACTCATAGCGAAAGTACGAAGAGACGGAAACAATTTCAGAGTAATTTTGACAGTTATGTGTCCTTAGATCCCAAGATCCAGAAAAGTCATCGAAACAAAAACATCTAGTACATATCAAAATAAAATCACACAAATCTCAATATTTTCAAAACTAGCGTCACTAGACTTGCTGCATTTTTGTCATCACACGGCACATGAAAGAAGATTGTTGTTTTTTTAAATCTGAAACGATCTCTTCAATACCGATGAGAAGACATTATCAAACAGCGAGCGCTATCAATCCGCGTAAAGCGTTCTTTTATCACAGTAACAAAATAATAGCTTGCAGCGGCGTCCTTTTCCTTTTTACAGTTGACACAGCGTCTTAACAGTTATGACACTCTAGACTCCAAAAGGCTGGAGAAAGGTCTAGATTACGACGACGAGCAGACAACAGCAATCGACGAACAGAAAAAGAACAAATGAGAACAGAACGAATCCATGGCAACTATTGACCTGCAAATCTTGTATCTGTCAACATCTTAGACCACTGAACGACTTTTCTTCAAAGGAAAATTCTTATTAATTAGTTTATTTATTTCATCAATATTATATAGCGCTTTTCCAGCTCAAGAAGTAGGCCTACTCAAGGCGCAAGTGGATACAGGATCTAACTCAACCGCCCGAGGCGCCCTCCTGCAACTTTTGGACGCAAGATCTGACACCAAACCGACTGATCACAACCCCAGACGACCGGAGAGGGGTAGAGTGTGCGCTGGGTGTACGTGTATTTGTGTAGCCGATATTCAGCCGTCTAGAACATGAGCATCCGGATCTTTAATGCCCATGCTATGGAATGCGTGCGTACACAGACTAGACCTCGGTTTATACTCTCATCCAAAGTTTTGAGCTACGTTTTTTTTTTTTAAAATTCGTTTTTCATTCTCACAACCTTTTTATAAAAGGTCATGTTTGTTGGAACTATTTTAGCTTCTTCAAATGAGAATAACGAATTTTGAGTGCGCGCGCATAAACATAAAATTACAGATTCAAATAAATGAAAGGAATAGACCGCGAAGACGTGTAGACAGCAAACAAGAACATAAACAGTTTGTAAATAAATACTGAATGGTATTGCTTCATAAAACATAATTTACGACCTCCGAAGGCCGAGATGTCGGCTATAAAAATACGACGCAAGAGCAGACAACTACAAACAAGAAGACCGAAGAATAAATCTTGCAGGGCACCTATTCAAAATATTGCTTATGCCATGTGCAATCATTCAAGAAGAAAAAATATTCCATAGTCTATGCAGACTACTGATTTATATATAACGCGATGCCTGGCGCTTCCCTCGGTAAATAACCACTATGCCTCGACAGTGCACGGTTTGTCAATAAATGACCATGTTTATAAATTATGCTTAAAACTAAAAAGATCCTATTAGCTTTGTTATAGAGTCCATGGTTATCAGTGTGTAGGCGGTGGGCGGGAGGTGAGGGTGGAGGTACGGGCGTTGTGAGGGATTGATGTGTGCTCCAGACACATCCCATTACAACAATGTAATCAAGTATTAAAAGGCTCGGGGTTAACTTAGGAATAATTATATCGATTACATTATTTTGTATTAGGCCTATATCGTGCATTATTACTGTATCGATGCAAAAAGACTTTCTCCTTCCCTATGCAGTCTCAGGGCATTGTCAAAGTATGCAGTCTTCTGGAAGATCCTGCATTAGATAGTTCCAGTGAGTTCCAGTAACGGGGCAACGGCCAGACCCTTTTTAAAACACCCAACCAATTATAGTAAGTCTTGGACATCTCCTAACCAATGAGAATCGAAACACTCATTAGCCCCGCCAAACGAACTAAATCGGTAACTGTATACACCGTCGTGTACTAGCTCTGAAACACTCTATGACTACTCTCTCTTCTGTGCTAGCTCTGCAACATTATGACTATTCTCTCTTCTGTGGTAACCCAGATTCGACACGCGAATGCACTTTTTTGACAGTCCGTGAATCCACTTGCTATGGGCCAGTCAAGCTGAATTTTAAAAAAAAGGTACTGTACAAACTGACAGGAAACTGTTTGAATTGTACAAATATGCACAGCATTTAGGCAGATTTGTTTTTCCCCAAGAGCTCTGTCACATCTACTGTCTCAAAAGTACATACACAAGTGCGTGCTTATCACACGATAACAACCACGGCCACCTCAAATATCCAACACATAAAACACCACAGGGAACAATTACAACAGTTTTATTCACACAAACTAATATCTCTCCCCCCCCCCCCCACCCTCCCTGTATACCCACAATCACACTTAACTATAATGAAAACAAAACTGGTAAACAATAATAACAAATAATTGAGATAATAATTTCTTTAAAATCGTTCTTGCTACAAGTATAGAAGTTCACAAGTGGCTGTAGAATGGTAAATTATTTAACTAATTTGTACAAAATATTAATTATACACAAAGGCTTAATAATATTGTAAACAGTAATAATATTTCTCAGTGGCTACAAATTATACAAGATGCTCGACTATAGAATATGCCACTCCAACTAACAACATGTAATTCCTTGAAAGAAATAATAAATCAGTGATGGAGATCACGTACAATCGTACGTTTTTCACGTACTGAGTTGGGAAATCACGTAACGAAAATGTAACGAAAGGGTATAAACACGCACAAGGTCAGTGCCAAAGGGGTATGAAAACGTAAAGCTAGGTTGCTGGGAGGTATCATCAGGTACAACTATTTCGGATTTGGATCGTGTGCCTGTGCGTCCTGCGCGACCGCCTACCACCCTCTCTCCCCCTCCTATTCATTCTGTCGCTTCCGAGAAACAGCCAATCATATGCACGATAATATTCACTATTTTTTCTCGACGCTTTTGATTGGCTATATAAGACTGACAACAACCCAACATTAAACATGGCCGACAAGCAGCGATCTGAGGGGAAGCCGAAGCAAAACTAATTGCTCCAAAAAATTAAAACAAGCTGGAGGAAAAGAAAAAAAAAACTTTTTTGTCAGCCTTTGGCTTTGAGTGCTCGGTAAGAGAAGAAAAAGGTGAGCCGCAACCGGGCACGGCTGAAGAAACTCAAACTGATGAAAAGACTTTCCAGGAGAAATGGCTCCTGGAATTTCCGTGGCTAACACTGAAAGAAAATGGTTCTATGCTGTGCAAACAAAGTGTTTATTGCGTATGTTGGTGTTCCCCTAAAAAACTGAAAGGGGGTATAAAAACCCCCTTATGTTTGCAAGGAGGGTATGAAAACCCCCACATGTTTTGGTTGAGGGTATAAATACCTCTAGCTTAAAAACTGTCTCCATCACTGATATCTATATACGTGGCTTTATACAACCGGCAACTGACCTACTTCGTTACAGTTCATTTTGAGCAAATTTACGAGGGAATAATAAACAGAACTTTTATTTACGGACTTTCTAAGTTAGAGTCTCACTGGATGGCAATCAGCGACCAGCGTGGTTCCCTCAGATGCTCAGCTCAGTTCAAAACCCAGGTTGTATCGAGGGCTCCCCCTGTCGTATCGAGCAACGCCCACGCCACGTCACACTAAGCATTACATTACATTACATTATTAGTGCTTTAGGTCCAGCGGACTCTTCCGAGCCAAATCAGGACCGGACAACCCCCGATCCGCATAAAAGATCTGCTGAAACAACCCTAGTGGTAAAACCGAAAGCTCTCCACCAGCCAGTCACTTTACAATAAAGACATCCCACGCAGGGGACGGCTGAGGCTTCACCCCAACTTATCGAACCCCCGTTTACAAAAACAAAATAGAATACAAACATCATTATAAATTATCAACAAAACACATAGGCTACATATAAAATGCCTACATTGCTAAATAATAATATCATAGGAAGCCCTAGTGACCACCTGGCAGAAAGCGTCCAATATTCCCAAGCTGATCCAACAGACCTCATACACAAATAAGGAGTCTTGTCCCGGAAGAGTTTTCAAGAAAAATGGTAGCAGACTGGTCTAGCGAAGAAGACGATAGTATAGCAGATTGATAGAACAGAGCAGGAATGAGAAAGAGCAAATGAGAAAGACAGCGACAGTGGGAATTTAAAGCACTAAATTTCCAGAAAGTGGGGATACTATTTATACTGAAACCCCCGGCACCCCAACGGGGTCACACAAAGCAAGGAAGGTTCAGTGCTGGTGAAGATGCCAGTATAAGTACAGCTGCCGGTGATAATCCTCGATCCGGACAAGATGACACAACACAACACGATACAGGTCCGATTGGTCACAGATATGCATGCAGCTCGCTTCTTTCTTCAGGCCATAGGCTACAGGACGACTGGAACCACCTCACAGGACCGTCACAGCAGGACGACACACTGCTTGAGATAGGCGGCAAATAGACAACCTAGGCCCGCACAAACCTCCTTCGAAAACGCTGCTGGCACTACAGTACTTATCTTTTCAAATTCCTCTCTGTGACTGACCAATTTCGCTCCGTACAACAGTTTTATTTGCTTGCACTCTCAAAGTGAGTGCGCACATCGCTTACTGCAAAAATTTGCAAGGCATGTGAAAATACACGCCTGCCCTCATACTCCTATAGCGACAGTCTTGACCAGTTTAGGGTGAGGAAGCAAGACTGATAAAACCACCCACGTGTTCAAATTACACTATTTGCGAACTTAGCAATAAACTTTAATTTATTTTCTCTCCCTCATTTTCCACCCTCTATAACAGGCTAAGAAACCTTATCATCACAGGTTAAAAAAATCGAGTCGTGACAAGCTTGTTTACACTTATGCCACTGCCACTATTAGCATAAAGTGCTAAGATACTTTAGCCTGTATTGCCCCTAGGAATGTTCTGGAAGTTCGAATGAGTAAACCAATGAGGTATGATTACTGGGTCGTGTTTCGTGACAAATACTGCGGCAGGGTAAAGTGGCTAATTTATTTATTTAATTTAACATTTATTCGCATCTGTGACATAAGACAACATATTAAGTTATAAACAGATTAACTTAAAATTAAAATAAATGAATTAACATGAACAAAAATTAATGTAACGACATAATTATATAACAGAAATCTATTGTTATTCTTATTTATAATTTATGATTAGGTAAAAAAGCAAGATGACAACAAACATTCCAATCATCGCGGAAAATGTATTTAAAATTATATTAATTGAGAAATACTTACAGATTAATCTATGAATACTAAATATGTAATTATAAATATAGCTATTTAACCTAATTCTTCGAACACAAGCTGTTCTGATGACATTTTTGTTAATGTGGGTAACTGAGCTTGACAAGTCTCCATTCTTGAGTCTTATTTATTCGTCACGTATACGTTCAACCTAATTTGCATTGCCACCCACTGAAACAAACTTACACGCACATAAAAAAAAACAACCAATAAATCCTCATACGCGCGCGAGACATTAGTAAGTTTATATGTAATTATGAGGTCATACAATTGTAATGAAGTATAGAAACAAACGGGATAAAACGAAAATTAAAGGGGAAAAAACCGCAATTAAACAACAAGACACCGTACAGCTATTTAATCAATTAACCATTCTTCTCTGAAATGACACTTAGATGTTTTCAAGAGTGCTATCAAGGAGCCGTTAGTCGAATTAACGCCGTTATCAGATCCCAGACAGAAGAGCGTTCTATGGAAACAAAGCTGTTGGAAAAGTGTCTTCTGGCCAACAAAATAAGAAAGAATTGTTTAGTTCTGAAAGAAATCTCTGAAAGAAACCGGTTTAAAATAAATCTCTGAAAGAAAGATCAATAACAGATCAAATCGTGGGTTTTTTTTTTTCACAGCAAGTAAGTTCTCGCGACAGTTCGGTAGTTCCAGAAGTGTAATAAAACGATCTTTACTGGTCTGAAACTATTGAAGCATTAGGCAAAATGACGGAAAGTTGTCTGCCGGACGACAAATCAAGAAATAATTACTTGTCAGTAGCTTTAACAATCGGAGTAAATGGTTAAAAAAAATTGCATACCGGCCAAAGAAAAACACAAACACTTATCTGAATGTAATCTTTGAAAAAATATATAAAAGATCTAATCGTATTTCTCACACTAAACAGCCCATGTGTTGGTGTGGCTATAGTATTCCCTAATTCGAAAACAATTGTAATAAATCTAAACGTTTGTCGATAGCTACACTGAAACAAAAAGTAGCAAACCAGTTTGTTGGTCATTACTTCCGTAATCCTTGGGTGAAATCGCCGAAAGAAACACTAAATTAGTTGCACGTTTTAACCGTTTTCTGCATAAGCAGGGTATAGTTTGTATGGCTATTGAAGCGGAAATTTTGGGAAATAGTTTGCAGGCCAAAAACGTAACTAATCTTTGAAATTGAATCCCGGGAAGAAAGAACAAAACATACAGGGGATTGTTTGACGAAAGTTGAAAATGCCCAACGTTTGAATGTTCTCGTGTAATGTTTAAAAGTAGAAGTATGCAAAAGAAAAGAGTTTTGCTTTAAGAAGGCGAAGAAGAATAAGGAGGCACGTAGACAAGAAGGGGAACATGAAAGAACTGCTCAAGACATCGAAGAAGAAGAAGAAGAAGAAGAAGAAGAAGAAGAAGAAGAAGAAGAAGAAGAAGAAGAAGAAGAAGAAGAAAAAGAAGAAGAAGAAAAGTAGAAGGAGGAGTGGAATGAGTGGAGGAGAGAGGGGGAAAGGGGCAGGGTAGAACGATGATGATGAAAAGATATGCGCAAGTATTGTATTAGTTAACTCAATGAACCTAGCAAGCTCAAACTCACGTGGACTGCTTAGTTCCACCAAAGAGCTTAATGATAGAAAGAGGAGAACTTGGTACAGAACCGCGAGACGAAAGGTACGAGTTATGCTCCATTGTCGACATGCTGAAAATGGCTCGTGGCAGAAAGTCAAAAGGCGACCGAGTGAAACAGGGCGGTGACTTTTGCACAGCCATCAATTGCCATACTGCCAGATACAAGAAAAGTTGTGTTGGCAAGTCCTTTTTCAAATTTCCAAGAGACAAAGAAAGGTAAATTGCAATTGAAAAACTTCATTTTTTGTGTTTATGTAGACCTAAACTAAGACCGCTGCAGTGTTGTTAGTGTTAAAACAATCGGAGAGCGGCTTGAATGATTCATGTTATACCTATGTGCTAAATCCAAAACAGTTTGCTTGCTGACAGTTTACGTTCAACAGGTCGCTCACTGTTTACGTTATTGCTAGGTTGACTATATTTGTGCTTATGTTTCAAAAGTAGATGTCAGATTGACAGTTTGGCAGTTTGGCTTCGTCAAACTCCTTATGTTAACAAGTTAAATTAGACTAAGTCTGTTTTCTCCTCGTGATCAAATACTGTGCAAGATAACCCCTTACCTAGGCACAAAAATGGTCCTTGATCTGTTGTAATCCCTTTTCGTTTGAGTGTAAACGGGAAAAAAAAAAGTAATGTAGAAACTCAATCCTTGTTCTGATCTGTGAATTTCTGCGCATTAGATCTATATTGCGTGGAATGTTGTAGTCCAGGTTTTGATTGTTCTGTCTGATTAATTAATTATTTTCCATGAAGTGACTGCTGTTATTAAGCCAGTGATGTGGGAGGTGAGAGGGTTGGGGGGTAGGGGGACACCTGATATAAATTAAATTCACACTATTAGTCAAACATTTTGTTATTGTGCTTTATTGTGATTAATTGATTGAATGACAGAGCTCTCTTTTCCCCCAACTCCCCCCCCCTCTCTCTCTCTCTCTCTCTCTCTCTCTCTCACGATTACGGATTTACACAGTTTTGGATAAATGAAAGTCTGTCATGCATATTTTAATTTTAAAATATCTGTCGTTGATTAAAAAATAATAAATTCCAGGGCAGAAAACGAACCTATGACATACACACATAAGCAGCATAAAAGCACCTAATAAATGTCAATAAGTAAACATTAAAAAAAAAAAGACAGCAGTAGCGGAATGTTAATAATAATGATGGTTAAAAGTTTGGTTTTTGCAAACGTTGCCATAAAAATGTTCTTTTGCAATGGCATAGGCTCAATAAGTTACCACGCACAGATCATTCATATAGCAGATGATGAAATATAGCCAGCCCGAGCAAAGGGAAATAATCCGTGAGAGCGTCTCGCATTTTTGTATATGACATAATGGAAGTTCCCCCTCTTTCCGTAATAAGCTCTTTGGTTCCACATTCCGTCATTAACAAGCGTAGGCCTACCACAGATTTTATTTCGTTTTGTGTGTTTGTTGTTGTTTTGTTTTTTTTAAATTTCAGATTGAGCGCTAAATTTTGGCCAACCCTTTGATCAAATATAACATTTTCTTTTTCATGCCTAGCACTTTTTGACACACTGGTATTAATAAGGTTTTGAGTTATAGATCTACAACAAATTGATATCACATAGGTTTCAGTTATGCAGCCATGCGCAAGTTCAAGGAAGGTCTTTTAGGTGTGAAAAGACATAAATAACGGGACAGAGCCGCGACTGAGTGGTAATTTCAATTTCATTGTGTTTGACTAGAGTTACCCCTGAGGGAAACGTGAAAGAACCAGGATTTGAATTGTGTTGTATGATAAAACTATTTCCTTGTATTCTATAGAATGTTTAACGACGACGTCAGAGAAAATGTGAATCCTAGAGAAAAGAATGTATGAAGTGATTTTGTTAACAGTTGTCAGTCTGTTGCAGATCGTTAACCATGCAGAAATTCAATTCAAGCGGTTACTTACACAAAGCTGACATTATGTTTGAAGGCACTTCAGTGGTTAAGGAAGACCTATGGTTTTGGAGCAACACAGAACAGTTGCCCTTCGTAGAAGAAGAGCAGTTCAACAGTAACGTATTCAAACCTTTCCAAGTCATTTATTACAAAATGTCAAGAACTGGGGCTCTTTGTGTGAGTAAAAATGTGAACAACTGGTGTTTTAATGTCATTCATGGGCCAAAATTAAATATCATCCATAAACCAAGATTTTAATATAACCCATACGCCAAGATTAAATTAATCTCGCACAACAGGTCATCTTTTAACTCTCACTAAAACTCATGGGACATAGAAGCGTCCACAACGATTGATTTACACTGTTAATCCATATTATTGGATGATGCAAAGAAAGTCAATCAAAATACACACGACTTTTTGTTGTTTATTTATTTATTTATTTTAGGGGGGGGGGGGGGTGACGGGAAAATTGGAAGAAGAAAAAAGTGGAGGAGGGAGATATGTACTTGTCCCACAGGCGGCCGGTTGAGTTTGATTTCTGCTACAAAGGGCAAAAGAGATTAGGACCACTACACTATCCAATTTGAAACTACACCCTTATACTCCCCCACCATATACATGTACACCAAACTAACCACCAGATTGGACTGAACCAGCAAGATGGCAAGTGCTCATAGTCAGTGTCTGTTTAACGTTCTGTCCACAAAGTGGATTGTGAACCCGTACAGTGGCTTCGAGAAAAGGAACTCGGCACCGGCAGCGGGGAATGCCATAATTATGGTCACCGCGGGTACAGGCCTTTGCCAGCAGTTATGAGCTGTATGACTGTACATGTGTACAGGAAGATAACTTCGCTTCGTCCTTTTACTATGCTGCAGTTTGCATCACCCCCTCCCCCACCCCAAGATCGTGTTCAGTTCTCCAAACTTTCATAAATGATTCGACAGTGATCTTCCTACCCTCTATCTTTGCATTCATCTTCTGACCTTTGGTAAAGAACTAGCAGGAGACTCACTAGTTTATACAGGCAATGCCTTTAAACCTAATAATGAAGAAAATCGAAAGATAAAGGAAGGTGCAGCTCCTTACAATGTTATCGTAATTAACTATAAAGATACGTGACTACAAGATTATGCAAAATCTATTAACACACAAACTCAATTCCCTTGTTTTGGGTTTGGCTAATCCCAATTACAACATTAACAAACAAACCCATCAAGGATTTCTTTTTGATATTACAATTTTGACGGGCTTGTTCCTTCTATATGTGACAAACAAGAATGTGATATCTAAACACAAAAGTAAAGCGACCTTTAGGGATCTGTTTGTCCAAATTGAAAACACGCAAACAGACCCATCAAAAATGTCTCGATGTTCAAGATTTTGACGCCTTCTTAAGTAATAACCCCAACACCACACCCCCATCCCCAACCCTCCAAATAAAACTACCTACCCACATACTTTTACATTGCTTGGTATCGGTTATCTGACTGTGAAAACCTAAAAACAGAAACTTTTTTTTCCAAAAATTAATAATTATACCTGAAAATATAATTGTAACGTCCAGGGCAAGGCATATTTTCGTATAATTAATGAAGCCTGGTAATCTCAAATTAACGCATGCAAACTGGTCCATCAAAACATTGCTAAAAACCAAACTCGCATACGGTTGTATGGTAGTTGGTATTATATATGCTATCTGCACAAGAAGGCATATTTTCCTACCGTAATTAAATAATGTAAAAGAGTTTGAGTTAGAAATAAGATTGGTTATCCCCAAGATAACGCACGCAAACAGATCCGTCCAAAACAGTCTCAACAACCAAAACTCGCACTAACCTTTTTTTTTCTTCTCCACAGGAAGACATACTTTCCTGTATAATTGAATAAAGCACAGTAGTTAGACCTCGCTGTAATAAACATATTACCTTAAAGTGACACGTGCGAACAGATCCATCACAAAATTCATAAGCAGCTAGCCGTAGCCTATGTTACCCACGCAGGAAGACGCATATTTTCCTTCCGAAAATAAGGCACGTAATTTATTTATTAAAAGGTGGGGTTAGCCTTAAAATAAAACGCGTAAACAGGGCCATCGTTTAGTAATAATTAACCAAACTCGTTATCGACATAGGAAATCAAACAAACATTTTCCTATCGCAATGAATTAACTATACAGGACAGTGGTAAGCTATAGGATTGGTTACCTGGCTCATTTTGGAGCCAGGGACGATGCAGCAGCAAAGGATATGAGATGTGGACACTGTAATAATGCGTTAATAAAGCTGGCTCGAAGAAACTGGACGTTGTATACAGCAAGCCTCTCTCTCTTACGACTGAAATCACGCTGGGAAACCTTTTACTAGCTAGAAAGGTATACTTTGCAAGGGATTCGTACTTTAATGTGAAATAACAATTACGAAGAAGGCATTCCCTTCTCTCATAAATAGCGTACGACACCACAGCCCTGAGTTAAAAGTAAACACCCTGATAAGTGTTAAGCGGATGGACGGCTAACACTGATTTGTACTTTACAAGCATATTTTAATTACGTTTATATATGGAACGACCTCACGCGAAGGTGCAGGGAATATCATACAGCACATGGTTATCATTTTAACATGCCAAGTCCTTAGCACCTTTACTATGCCACTTAGTATCTGCCAACAGAGTTCATATTAATATCCTATATTCCTATATTTATATATATGCATATTACTACGCTTTGCTATAGACAATAATAAATAAAAATAATCTAACACTCTCGATGTTTTGCTACAATATCGGTCCAGAAAGAGCTAGGCGGCGCGATCCGGCAGAAAAGAAAGGACAGAAAAAATACATGTTCAAAATTAATTTTCAATTTTTAAAAAAGGCGGATTTATAAAATTACACCTTCAGAAAATAAGATCACTTGCCTCAAATCTCCCATAGTATCATTCTCAGTTGTATTCTCTTGTATAATGAAATTTGTAAACACCTAATTAGAAATCAACGCCTTTGCGGACAACACGACGACAGTCCTGGCATCTGACCAATAAAGACAGTCTGGTCAAACTCTGATAAGACACACGGTTCTCCCTAAAGGCAGTCTGAGTATCAAAGCCTGTGGAAATCTAGGCCTAAAATAGTTCCCGGCGTAGGCATCACCGTGTTTTTTTTTTAAATTTTCAGTATAGTTGGTAGCAGAAAGTCAGAGTTTATTCGCCTTCCTACACGCAGTAACATAAAGACTGATGTTCACATTAACTGACGCTACAAAAAAGTACAAACTTGCAAAACAAGCGATTAAAACAAAACTTGTACCTACCTCCAACTTTGTGGTGACAAAGAGTTTCTAATCATCAAGAACTGTCTCTAGTTTAAAACTCCCAAACAGTAATAGTGGTAGCGCGTTCGCTTGGAACACCCATGACCCAGGTTCGAATCCCGTGGTGGGCGAAATAAAAAGTGGCCATTTTCAACTGTCCATTTTAACAGTATGATTGCTCTGGTAGTTCAGTGTCCATACCCCTTGATCCCTGGGATGGTTATCCCCGTCTGCTATACCGCCAATGGTGGGTGTAGACGTTAAACCTCAATGTTGGTTCAATGTCCAAACTGTAACAATTACAGTCAGTAGTCAGAATCTTCCAGTAACACAATAAGACAAATTACGATTCAGCTTGCCTGTATGTCCGATCATGAGGAAAGATGGTTCAGCTCACGTGGAGACGCTGGCTCTTCCCGCTACTGACGGAGCTCTATATTTTTATAGGCTAGCTAGCAGAAAGCACGGCACTATTGCTCAATCTTCCGAGGAAAGAGCGAGAGAGTTTTGACGGGGAGCTGGGAAAATAAGGAACGGAAGGACGTGGTTGGGAGGTTCATGGGGGATAATGTATGGTGAGGTAGGAGAACACTACAGGAATAAAAGGGTTCCAAACAGCCGTGGGTTTGAAGGGGCCGGGTAGCTCAGTTGGTAAGAGCGTCTTGCTAGTAACCGAAAGGTCGCTGGTTCGAATCCCGGATTGGTCAACGTGTGATCATATTATTTTCCCCTTTACCAACAACTGGCCCGCTGGTGTCAGTATAAATCGGTCCAGTAGTCACCTATATGCGAAAGTGTCGTGTGACTATAATCTACAAAACAACGTGGGTTTGAAGAAGGGAAGAGGAAAGAAATACTGTTAGACTACAAATATACTCACGAATGGGAAAGAAGGAATGGAGAGTGACAGACAAAAACAGGGACATATATTTTATACTTCTACTGGAAGAAAACAACATGAAAGCGCCTAGCCACAACAACCAAAATATAATACAACGACTTCTTAAGTAATATGCCTCTTGCTCCCTCTCCTTTTTTTCTCCCACTGTTGTTGCATAACGCAAACTTTAGTCCTAAGGCCCTCTTGCTGGTTAAAAGTACAACATGGAGCCAGATTGGTAGTATTGGGCGAAAGAATATATAAGACTGTAAGATTGCGATTGTCCTATGATTTAATATATGGTATTGGATGCAGTCAATCTGAAATTTCACAAATAAAAATTTCGATTATCTTTCTGTCTTCTGATAGCGACGTTCCTTTAATGTTTGAGTGATGAATGTGTGTTTGTTGTGTATGTAACATGTGAGCGTGTATGTTGGTTACAGATCCCCGCGCTTTGAGTCTGATTTAGGAATAAGGCGCGTATAGCATTGAGTAGTATTTATTTATTTATTTATTTATTTATTTATTATTATTATTATTATTATTATTATTATTATTATTATTATTATTATTATTATTATTATTATTATTTAACCCTCTTTTTCCGCGCATCTACCCATACACTCCCCCCCAACATCACTAGGTTGATCGTATCCTTTATCTCCCCCTACCAATTAAAGTGCCTCTGAGGTCAAGATAAAAATTGAGCAACAACTAATAAAATGTCCAATTCATGCCAACAATCTGGCTAGCAATCCAAAATGTAATAATAATAATAATAATAACAGGCAATTTATACAGCGCTTTCCAAAATCACAAAGCACTTTACACAAACAAATGTAAACACAACATGCGTACATTGGTCAATAACACGCAACCACATACACATCCCAACATCAACAATAACAAACAACACTCACTCATGGCGCCTAAGAAAAGGCCTCTCTAAAAAGATGCGTCTTCAAGTTCATTTTAAAAGACGCTAGTGAAGGACTGTGACGGAGGGACCGAGGTAGCGAGTTCCAGGTCTGAACGGAGAAAAAACGGAAGGCTCGACCACCGTGTCTCACCCTGTGGTATTCTGGTACACAGAACATCGTTTCATCTGTACAGATAAATTTTAAAATATGACGAGTTGAGGCAATGTTTCATCAAAATTGCGCAAAGTGACCCGCGCACAAAAGTATTGAAGAAAAGAGGCGTGCAACAAGCCTAACCAAAATATGTTTAGAAATATATTCAGTCGTCTTCTCGTGCTTTTGAAAATCGGTCCTTTGATTATGGCACACATCCACAAATGGCCGTCTGTATCTATGGCACACATCCACAAATGGCCATCTGTATCTATGGCACACATCCACCAATGGCCATCTGTATCTATGGCACACATCCACAAATGGCCATCTGTATCTATGGCACACATCCACAAATGGCCGTCTGTATCTATGGCACACATCCACAAATGGCCGTCTATACCTATGGCACACATCCACAAATGGCCGTCTGTATCTATGGCACACATCCACAAATGGCCATCTGTATCTATGGCACACATCCACAAATGGCCATCTGTATCTATGGCACACATCCACAAATGGCCGTCTGTATCTATGGCACACATCCACAAATGGCCGTCTGTATCTATGGCACACATCCACAAATGGCCATCTGTATCTATGGCACACATCCACAAATGGCCATCTGTATCTATGGCACACATCCACAAATGGCCATCTGTATCTATGGCACACATCCACAAATGGCCATCTGTATCTATGGCACACATCCACAAATGGCCGTCTGTATCTATGGCACACATCCACAAATGGCCGTCTGTATCTATGGCACACATCCACAAATGGCCGTCTATACCTATGGCACACATCCACAAATGGCCATCTATATCTATGGCACACATCTACAAATGGCCGTCTGTATCTATGGCACACATCCACAAATGACCATCTGTATCTATGGCACACATCTACAAATGGCCACCTGTATCTATGGCACACATCTACAAATGGCCATCTGTATCTATGGCACACATCCACAAATGGCCATCTGTATCTATGGCACACATCCACAAATGACCATCTGTATCTATGGCACACATCCACAAATGACCATCTGTATCTATGGCACACATCTACAAATGGCCGTCTGTATCTATGGCACACATCCACAAATGACCATCTGTATCTATGGCACACATCCACAAATGGCCACCTGTATCTATGGCACACATCCACAAATGGCCACCTGTATCTATGGCACACATCCACAAATGGCCATCTGTATCTATGGCACACATCCACAAATGACCATCTGTATCTATGGCACACATCCACAAATAGCCGTCTGTATCTATGGCACACATCCACAAATGGCCATCTGTATCTATGGCACACATCCACAAATGACCATCTGTATCTATGGCACACATCCACAAATAGCCGTCTGTATCTATGGCACACATCCACAAATGGCCATCTGTATCTATGGCACACATCCACAAATGCAAACCATTGACAGCAGAGAAGGGGATATAGATCTTTGCTATCATTCCCTCATTCCACGGAGGACAGCAACTAATAAGGATGTTATCCAAGATGCTAGCAATAAACTCCAGTCCCATCTCTTTAGGCGAGCCCCCTTTATCACTTGTGTTGTACACAAATGTGTGGTCTCCTAAAAAATAGCGTCTATCTTCTTCTACTATTACTACTACTACTACTACTACTACTACTACTACTACTACTACTACTACTACTACTACTACTACTACTTCAATAATGGTACTGGACGCAGTCAATATAAAAATTTAAAAAAAATCGATTTTCTTTCCCGTCTTCCAATTGCGATCTCCCTGCCTTTACACCACCTGTTCGAGTGATGGAACTTTGTCCTTTTGTTAAACAAACAATACAACAATCAATATTAAATTAGGCTCCTAGCCCAGGGGTGGGCCGTATAGCCAGACAAGGGATAAATGGGTATTACATTACATTACATTATTATTGCTTTAGGTCCAGCGGACTCTTCCGAGCCAAATCAGGACCGGACAACCCCCGATCCGCATAAAAGATCTGCTGAAACAACCCTAGTGGTAAAACCGAAAGCTCTCCACCAGCCAGTCACTTTACAATAAAGACATCCCACGCAGGGGACGGCTGAGGCTTCACCCCAACTTATCGAACCCCCGTTTACAAAAACAAAAAAGAATACAAACATCATTATAAATTATCAACAAAACACATACATATAAAATGCCTACATTGCTAAATAATAACATCATAGGAAGCCCTAGTGACCACCTGGCAGAAAGCGTCCAATATTCCAAAGCTGATCCAACAGACCTCATACACAAATAAGGAGTCTTGCCCCGGAAGAGTTTTCAAGAAAAAAGGTAGGAGACTGGTGAAGAAGCGAAGAAGACGATAGTATAACAGATTGATAGCACAGAGCAGGAATGAGAAAGAGCAAATGAGAAAGACAGCGACAGTGGGAATTTTAAGCACTAAATTTCCAGAAAGTGGGGATACTATTTATACTGAAACCTCCGGCATATAAATGGGTATAGGGATACACAATATATGCATAAAACAGCAAGAACGGTACTGTATTAATACAACATAAACATACAACAGACATTAGCATCTAACTGCAAACAATAACAATAACATATTTTGGCTACTGAATGAAAAGACAGCAAATCAACTATTGTTAACTCGTACATACCTCGTAAATATGCACTCAACGAAACACACGCATACACACACACAAACACACACCCACACACACACACGACAAGCGCATAAAGATGCCAGATAGAACAATATTACTACTACTACTACTACTACTACTACTACTACTACTACTACTACTGCTTCTACTACTACTACTACTACTACTACTACTATTACTACTACTACTACTACTACTAAGAGTTACATGCTAATATATATATATTCATATTTTGTGTGTATAATATTTGCGAAATGTATAATCTAAACTTCGTGTCAGACCGTTCAAAAGGTCGTCTGCTATAGCCGTAAATGGCTTATTTCCCTTGGAACAGATACACAGGCGTTCAACAGATTAACGCAGCGGCGCGTTGCGAACATGCTCAAAGTCGTTGTAGAGAATTAACCAGGGGGGGGAGTATGAAGTGCCTGTTTTATGGAATGAGATGTAATGGTTGTATCAATGAGCCCTTTGCTAGACTCGCGAGATGACGATATCGAGGAATCGAATGTCGTTTCAAGGTGCTTACACGCTTACTGGAAAGCTTTCATCTCCATAATGTGGATTGTTAAACTTTTCTGTGATATACTATCTAGTGTTAAATTTAAAATAAAATAAAACTCTTACTCACTTTAAAGTACAATGATTTCACCTCTAAAACCAAATAATGTCTTAGCTGGGTTTTGTTTAATTTCTCGCTTGTAAAACAATCTTAGGTGGGAAGAACAGGATGAAAAGGGGGGAAGGGGGGGGGGAGGAAGTAGGAGCAATTCTTTAAAAATCAAGTTCTAGACAGTTCTCCCATATCATAAAATTTCTGCCCAGTCTTTATTATAAAGTCTACTAGCGGACTGTCGTGGATACATACCTTAATTTCCGTGTACAGTTATAATATGATAATGTCCTTACCTGCGGTAAAGCTTGACAAACAAATCAAGGATTACGCCTCATTGGCCTAACACCTGCACGGCAAAGTTATCATATCTAAACTACTATACTTATGCTGGGAAAATGTTTCCACTACTGAAGAAGTAAAGGGCCCTCAAATCACACATTTTAGCGTCACAGATCCATTTCAAATTCACAGTGAGCGTTGCCTCGCCGGAAAATAAAAGACTAAGCCCCACAAATAATTAATCTTTCCAAAGTACAAGTTTGATACACATTAATAAATTCATTTGTTTATGAGCCTATTAGTAGCACCGAGGTTGGCTCTAAAAATAGCACCGCTGGTTAAAGTGTGTATCGTAGCCACAGTTCTTTGTTTGTTTGTTTGTTTGTTTGTTTGCAAAACAAAGAAGAGACTCCTAAAATGCAATGCTCAGCGGTCGTTTTGAGCAGCGATTAACAATTATATCTTCTCTCTTAATGTAACAGTTAACAATGCAAGTTCCCGAATAGACTCATAGTCACCAAAGATTTAAAAGAAAAATACACAACCGTCCTTGATACCGTGGCCCTTTAATCAACAGAAGAATTATTACTGAGGAGATTTGTTTGTAGATTATAGTCACACGATACTTTCGCATATAGGTGACTACTGGACCGATTTATACTGACACCAGCGGGCCAGTTGTTGGTAAAGGGGAAAATAATATGATCACACGTTGACCAATCCGGGATTCGAACCAGCGACTGAGGAGATAAATGTCTAATGCATATATGTTAGATAGCAATTTTCTAACTGTAGGCCAATAAAGATTCGAGCAAATAGCCTAACAGGTCCCTGCGTTATTAGCCAAAAATCTAAACGATGCATGAAAATTTGTAAACGTGTGCCAGACTTGTCCTCTGAAAATGCTATTAGCACCACGAGACGAGGAATGCCAGCAAATCATGAATATTAAAACATGAGCCTACAAAACATAAACAGGGATTTTCCAAGAAAAGAGAATATGAAGGCTGCCAAACAAAACATGAGCGGGAGACAAGGCGACTATTCATAAGAAGACATAGAACAACTGAAGGTAACAAATATGGTGAAGATGTAGGGATAGAGGCCGCAATGGGATAAAGATAAAAATACCCTTTCTGTCAGAGGTGTTAGGAATCTCACCCTTTCCTCAGGGCCAGTTTTGGAAGACGGTTCTCACCTCCTCTCTCTTTCTGTTGAGGGCCAATCAAATTAACCCATTCGTACCTGGAGAGACAGAGAAATGAACAATTTTTGGAAGAAATAAAATGGCAAAAGACTGTGTCAACATGAGTTACGAGTAAAATGAATCACAATAATAATGATACTACTACTACTACTACTACTACTACTACTACTACTACTACTACTACTACTACTACTACTACTACTACTACTACTACTACTACTACTACTACTACTACTACTACTACACCACTACAACTACTACTACACCACCACTACTACTACTACTACTACTACTACTACTACTACTGCTGCTGCTGCTGCTACAATAATAATAATAATAATAATAATAATAATAATAATAATAATAATAATAATAATAATAATAATAATAATAATAATAATAATAATAATAATAATAATAAATACCCATGATAATATATACCAATAAAAGGAAGAGCCCAAGTCGTCGATGGGTAGGGACGAAAATGGGGAGAGAGAAGTCACACACGAACACAGAAACACACACACCTACACACCCACACACAAACACACACCAACGCACACGTCTGTAAAAACGCCGTTGTTATGACTTTTATGAAACGCCACATACGTTGTTTCTACATTTTGTTTTAAAATTTGTCCATTTTTTAAAGCTAACCCTAACCCAAACCCTAAGTCTAACCTTAACCCAAACCCAAACCCTTTACCTAACCCTAAGGTTAACAGCCTTAACTCTAACGGAACACTATATTGTCGTCAAAATAACGGGGCCGTCAAAATAATGTAGGTAGAGTATAAAGAGTGTGTAAAAACAACCACACACACATACACACACGCACACATCCACCCCCCCCCCCCACACACACAAAAGAAAAACAACAAGGGGAGAAGTGGATCAACAGTTTTTGTAGTGGTTGCTGTCTTAGCCAGGCAACGAAGGCGCCCTAATCTGGACGGCTTATTGGGGACAATACCTTCATCGATCCCATGATGAGAGGGGTTATGCCGAGGTGACGAGCTTACCACGCCGTTAGTGCGTATTTGTCACCTCTAAAATATAGTCTCAGATATCTATTAAATAAAGAATTCACTATCTATACCCGGTGTTCGAGGTCTGTATCATTATATGCAACAATATCAGGTTAAAATTGTATATAGGTTTAATATTAAAACAATATGAGTTTTCAGTTGTATTTCGGTTTAATATTGAAACAAGTTCAGGTGTAGCAAGCGTCAGATGGTCTCGATGCTCAGTGTTACAACCAAACCTACAAAATAGAGAATATCAGAGCTTGCATGGGAATCTTAAGCTCAGTATACCCCACTATGAGGCCATGCCTGTAGTGTCCATGGGTCAGTTCTTGTACACCATGCACCATATGTTACCCCAGGTCTCAAAAAGCGATAATTAAAATATGGGTTGGTATACTTCTCCGCCGCTTAGGATGGGCAAAATATGAAAATCTAACCTCATATGTCAGTGGTTTAAATAATCGTTATGATAATGGTTAAAGATAGGAATTGTTACATTTAGTGCTAGGGAAACAAAATCGATAAAAACCGTAAGCGCTTGATATTTTCTTTAAGTTTAATTCAGTGTACCTACAACTAATGAAGAGCAAAATTACCCGGTGATCCACCAAAACACGAGATTGGTTTATCATATTTTGCTCTTCATTAAAACAATTATTAAAACATTAATAAACCAATCTCGTGTTTCGGTGGATCACCGGGTAAGGTAAACAGGTTGAGAGGTACATTGAGTGCTAAAGAAACACACTTGCTCAAAATATTAAAACAATATAAATGCAAATTTGATCAAAAAGAAATCCGACAAATCTGATTTACCAAATAGCATCACAGTAGGAACCTCATCCATCTCATTTTCTGACCATGCCCGCAACTTAGGTTTCATTCTGTCTTCTGAAATGTCACTTGACCAACACATTTCCAACATTTGCCGCTCTGCCTTTTGTGAAATTCACCGCATCACCTCCATCCGACAATATCTTACAACCGAAACAACCAACACTCTTGTCTGTGCATTTGTTCTATCTAAACTTGACTACTGCAACTCTCTCCTCTCTGGCTCCCCTCTCTACCTTCTTGAAAAACTTCAGAAAGTCCAAAACTCTGCCGCCCGCCTTGTTCTTAAAGCTAAAAAACGAGACCATGCCACCCCTCTACTCCGATCTCTTCATTGGCTCCCTGTCCGAGCTCGCATCTTGTACAAGCTCTCAACTATTGTTTTCAAATTCTTCACTGGTTCTGCCCCTTCATACTTTACTGACCTTCTTTCTGTCTACTCCCCTGCAAGACAACTCCGCTCTTCTTCTGATACAAGACTGCTTTCTATCCCCCGTGTTCACTCAAAGACCTATGGTGAAGGATCTTTCTCTTTCTCTGCTGCAACTGCCTGGAACTCACTACCGATGCAACTCCGACATGCTCCATCACTTTCTTCATTCAAGCGCCAATTAAAGACCCACCTTTTTAACATGCAATCTCAATAATTTTCACTCCCCCTCCCTTCCATCCTCATATGTAATCTTTTTACCAAGTCACGTCATCTGTTCATGGATGGTGGCGGCACCGGCTCGGTTCTAGGTATTCATGTTTTACTGAAATTACTTAACCATTTGATAAGTGTATGCGTGTACGGTGTGTGTGTGTGTGTGTGTGCGCGCGCGTGGGCATGTAGAAACGACGTTACAGTGACACACTCATGGAACTCCACATGGTTTATTTTGACTTTTTTGAAAGGGCGCCCTATTTTGACGTCAAAATAGTTCCCTGCTGAGTTAGAGCTGTTTTAGGCCTAGGGTTAGGTTAAGGGTTAGGGTTAGGGTTAGGGATAGGGTTTGGGTTAGGGGTTAGGGTTAGGGTTAGGGTTAGGGATAGGTTCAAAAATTTGAAAATGTCAAAATAATGTCACGAAAATGAAAAGTGTGTCAAAATAATCCCTGTTTTTTTCACAACAGTCATCATAATGTCGTTTTTACAAAAATGTGTGTGTGTGTGTGTGTGTGTGTGTGTGTGTGTGTGTGTGTGTGTGTGTGTGTGTGATTTCACGTGTGTTGTCAAGCGCGGCGAGCTCGCTTTCCTTACCGTTTGCGAGGTACCGCGCGATACAAATGTACTGTATTATTATTATTATTATTATTATTATTATTATTATTATTATTATTATTATTATTATTATTATTATTATTATTATTATTATTATTAAGCATTATTGCTCTCTGACATATCACATTGATTCTGACTTCTGGTCCAGTAAGTGTTTCTCGCTGTCACGTTCAAACTATATATGCAAATGCATGCATTATCGTTCTGGAACAGATCACATTTGATTCTAGCTTCTGACTATGCAACATTGTTTAAGACATTAGGCAACTACTTTCTGACATTCCCGATATTGATAGTCTAAATTTACCTCTCAGGTAACTGCAACAAAGCCTTCTTATTCAATCACAATCAATGCTACATGTAATATACCCCAAAACACAATTGGTTCTTACGCGGCACTGTAGTTCTAAGTAGTATAACAAAGACGAGTTACCGTTTTTAGTATTCCTTTGGCGCTGAAAATAACCTTTGTAATTAAATAAGTCGCCGGACTGCGTTCCTACAATGGTCTGTGTTGAGATTACCCCAGATCGCAATAATTGACAGAACAGATGGAAATGTAATGACTTTCAAACCCCTAGTAATCGTAATAGCCACCTTTGAGACCAGAGCAATGAAAACGTCAAAGCCAAATACGAAAAACAAGGCCAAACGTCGGTTAAAAAAAAAGTACAGGCAAAGGACTTTGGAGATAAAGGCATGCATTATAAACGAGACTCGCATAAAAAATTATTGTGTAAACGGTAGGGTCCATTTTTATAATGATTACGAAGTATACGAAGTATAAAGCAGAAAAAAAAAAACACCTGGATTTTTCGAGATTCTACCACTGGACCATATTGGATGTATAGAGTTCTGGTGTATGACAGACTTCGAATTCTTCGTACATGGTGGCATTCGATTTAACGTACATCGACAAAACAGCATTCGTTCTAAGGGCATTAACTCTAATGTTTTAGTGAAGAAAGTTTGAAAAAAACAACTTTTTTTTTTCTCTCTGCAAATACTGCCTGTATACAATTTTATCGATACCTAAATGAAGTCAAAAGCTATGATCAACTGCGATTTGTTCAAGAGCGATAATGTACACATTTGCATATATACTGTTTGAGCTTCTCAGCGAAACACACGTATGGGAACAGAAGGAAGTTAAAATCAATGCAAGTTTGCGTTTAAATTGTTTTAACGCACCCTGAAGAAAAAGAAGGAAGAGTCAAATTATAGGTTTCCACTTAGACTAGTTTGCATAGTAATATTTACCATCATTGTCCCTCGTTGACTTGACAGCATTCTCCTTTCATAGCAGATAAGAACTGAATTGAGTTGACGTGCATGCATGTCAGTGACTAGTATAGACATTGTTGATTTTGCAATGAGCATGGGCATTTGGAACGAGGTAATAGTAGTATTTAACAGTAGTAGTAGTAGTAGTAGTAGTAGTAGTAGTAGTAGTAGTAGTAGTAGCAGCAGCAGTAGTAGTAGTAGTAGTAGTAGTAGTAGTAGTAGTAGTAGTAGTAGTAGTAGTAGTAGTAGTAGATGTAACAGTGGAGGAGGGGTGGGTCGTGGGGTAGGGATGGCGGTTGTATTGGTGGTGAAGTTTTCAGATGAACTGCCCCAGATGAGTGAAAATAGTGTAAAACTTCACCAGGATTTTATTGATGAGTTTACTTATGCCTTACGTAAAATACATACACATTTGTGTTTATTTGTTGGTATGCCTATTTGTTGTTTTGTCAATTTCTTTGCTTCTTTGTGCCCATGTACAATGTGCGGATGTGCAATATATCTATATGGTGGTGAAGAAACGGAAACTCCGATGGTATGGCCACATCACCAGATCATCAGGCCTTGCAAAGACTATTCTGCAAGGCACAGTGCAAGGAGGTAGAAGAAGAGGGAGACCGAAAAAGAGGTGGGAGGACAACATTCGAGAATGGACTGGTTTGACACTGAGCGAAGCCATCAGGGCTGCTGAGGACAGAGAAAGATGGAGTATGCTGGTTAAACGATCATCTGCGGTGTACGACCTCAGGGTTACGGGACAGGATATATATATATATATATATATATATATATATATATATATATATATATATATATATATATATATATATATATATATATATATATATATATATATATATATATATATATATATATATATATATATATATATATATATATATAGATATATAGATATATAGATATAGATAGATAGATAGATAGATAGATAGATAGATAGATAGATAGATAGATAGATAGATAGATAGATAGATAGATAGATAGATATAGATAGATAGATAGATAGATAGATAGATAGATAGATAGATAGATAGATAGATAGATAGATAGATAGATAGATAGACACACACAAACACACACACACACACACACACACACAAGGAAACTACTTTATTTTACTTTGTTTGAAACAGACAATATATAATCTTTGATGCATTGTTAATCTTGCTTTTGCCTAATTTCTATTGTGTTTTATTGTCTATTATCTATTATGATTTGGTCCAGCGATGACGGCTAAACGTTCACCATATCCTGTAAACAAGAAATAAAAATTTTAAAAAATCTATAATGATTCAAAGTGTTGTACATGTACATGTACACCATAGACCAGGAATACTTAGACCGCGCAGTGACGCCTTTGGTGTGATGACGCGTCAAGAGTTATGCGACTTGATTGTAACATGTGTGAAAATGGCTGCGTCACAGAGCGAAGATCTGATGGAGAGGGGGAAAATAAATCGCAGGAAGAGTTACGGTGACCACTGTGCAGCTTTGAACTGCACAAACGCACGATTAAAGGCTGCATGCAAGGGGAAGAGTTTTTTTTTTGGTTTCCCAAAGGAAGAAGAACGGTAAGTTCTTGAAGAAATTGTAGATCTATTCTGACAGACAAGAATCGTGATATAACAAAAAGTTGCCTTGTTCACCTTTTTTTAAATACGAGAGAGAGAGAGAGAGAGAGAGAGAGAGAGAGAGAGAGAGAGAGAGAGAGAGAGAGAGAGAGAGAGAGAGGGTATAATTATTACGTACCCTAATTATTATGTTGAAATCAATCGAAGCATATTTTTGTAAATAAATGAATTACCGTGTGCACAACTAGATTTACGTTTCGAATTAGTCAATATCTTTATTTATATTTCGATCTCCATCTCTTTTTATATCACACACACACCCACACACACACACACACAAATTATACACACTAAAACTGCCAATCAATCCGTATGCTGTATGACCCCATTACGGAACAAAAAATAAATTACGCATGTATGACACATATTCTAGACTAGTGGTTTTTTTTTTTTAAAAATATTATTATTATTTTTATTTTAACTCAATTTATCTTATACATACTGTTTATTTCAAGCAACAAAACAATGCAATATCACGGGTTACAGTTTAGGCGCTCATAACACCCTTACGGTCAAGAGGCAGCAAGTCATGAAAAAAATAAACAGATGTGCATAAAAAAAATCTCAAATTTGAAAAGCCTTATTTCAAACATTTTCAACAGCAAAAGGTGAAAATCGCCGTCTAAAACATGTTTTTAAAATATAATTAAAAACCCCATATATAGACAAGAGACCAAGAACCGAAAGCAAGCCCATGTGAGGTTGAAGGGACGTAACTCCTCCACCGTACATCACTTCTCATAGAGGCGATATCGCGAAGTGATCTCTCTCTTCTTCCTTTCTCTCTGATGTACACTGACCCCAAAATTCCATTTGCTTGTTGAACAAGAAGGTTTAAATTATGATAAGGCAGCCCAGATGAGGTGCTGCCATCCTCTTGCAGGCCCCAGCTCCAGTATAAAAACCTCTGCAAAAGGAACTTGATCGATCTGAAGATTGACCTGAATCTATTTCCTCGGACTCTGATATCAAAGCCCAAGGCCAATCCTTCAAAACGGTAAATAGCTTCAAATATTTAGGAGCCATTGTATCAAACAATGGGTCCCGACAGGAAGTCCTCTCCAGGATCGCACAAACAACTGCTGCCCTGGCAAGGTTGAAGCCCATTTGGAAACACAGGACCACCAGTCTACATTCCAAGGTAAGGCTGCTGCGCATGGACCCTCACAGCAGATCTACAACGAAGAATACAAAGCATGGATATGAGGTGTTACAGAAGACTTCTGGATATTTCCTATACCCAGCACATCATCAACGACGACGTCCAACAGACGATCACACAAATCATTGGACAACACCGCGACATGTTCACAGTGGTGAAGAAACGGAAACTCCTATGGTATGGCCACGTCACCAGAACATCAGGCCTTGCAAAGACCAACCTCCAAGGCACGGTGCAAGTAGGCAAAAGAAGAGGGAGACAGAAAGAGATGAGAGGACAACATTCGAGAATGGACTGGCTTGACACTGAGCGAAGCCATGAGGGTTGCTGAGGACAGACAAAGATGGAGTACGCTGGTTAAACGATCATCTGTGGTGCCCCAACGACCTTCGAATTACGGGATAGGATAGGATAGGCAGCCAGTGCAGATAGGCCTCTCTCACTTTAAAGAGTCGAAGTTAGCAGTCAGAGGCAAAGAAGCTACAGAGAAAGACTCGCTGACAGAAAGCCAGGCCAATCTTCAGACGCACACAGAGTGGGACTGTTATACTAGAATCGAAGATGACGAGGTCGAGGTGACGACTCTGCAACAGAAGCACCACCTAATTGTGCAACGGCATGGTGTTCTGAAACTGACTGTCATTAATAGTCATTGATATTTGACGCTTGATCATCAGTCTTGAAGCTTTTACATCTCCACCCAAGATGAAAGTCGAAGAAGAGAACTTTTACCGTACAAACAGGCAACTAACCAAGCGAGAACTTTCCCACTCTAAGAAGAAAGGGAGCTGGGAAGGGGAAGGGTGGAGGGAAGGAAACAGATTACAAAGGCAACTAAAGACTTAACATTGATTGAAGACGAGAGTGAAAAGATTGTATGTACACATTTATCAAACAAACGTCAAGCCAAAGGCAGGTTCACACTTCAAACTGTAGCTGTTATCAACCGAAATCAAGAACCTATCAACCAAGGTCTAGTGAACCGTGTGACAAATGGACCTCAAAAGACTTGCATCGTGAGGTATCGGGGATTCAGTTTAGTATAGGCGATTGTATTCCATTTTATTCTTTCTGTTTTCCCCTAGATCCGTTTCAGTATCTAGATAGTTATATTCTGTTTCACTTTCTTTATCGTCTGAGATTCATTGCAGTGCAAGCAATTGTGTCCACTCTATTTTACAAAGTGGTTCCTCCCTAAAAGGTCTCCTCTAGTTCACACGCATTATTGTTTGTCTAGTGAGGTACAGATGCAGCAATACAACAGGAATAACAACAATATAAATTTGACGGAAATACTTACCGTAACGTTAGTGACATATCCAGTCATCTTATACATGAATATTCCATACTTGGACATGGTGAATAGGGCTGGTCGGTTTTACCGATACATAACTGTATTCAGGTTCGGAAACGCGACGGTACGGTATACCGGTGCGGGTGTCCAAGATCCGGTTTACTGGAAAACCTCGACAACACATAACGCGACAGTGGGCGACATCTTATCCGCCCAGAGAGCGAGCCTAAAGCCCAAACACGTAGATAGGCAGCTGTTCTTGAAGAAGAACTTATAAGAACAGCCGCTTATCCACGTGTTTGAGTATGGTACCAGCCGCCAATCCTTCTGAACTCTTAAAGTTCTTAAAGACCTTTCCCGTTGAATGTTATTGTTTTATTTTGATTATGTGGTTTAAAGTTTGCTGATGTTCTAAACAGTGATTTATTATAATTTGTTTTGAAGGCGTTCAGGCAAAAATAAAGCTTCAGTTTCTATGGAAATGTGGTTCTTTGAAACTGTTTTGAAATGTATGACAATCTTTCTTTTGCGTCGGACACTACTGTCAGTGCCATATCCCATTTGATTGTAACACTTAAAATCGCGGTATACCGGTACGAAATACCGATACGACCTAAAAATACCGCGGTAATACCGGTACGACTTTGACCCACTGTACCCAGCTCTAATGGTGAATAAATCCAAAAGTTCTTCCGCACACAAAAAATCCTGTGCACAAGAATCATCGGTTGGTTGTTTTTTTTCAACCCAATAACAAGAAATCACACCAATAGACACAATTACCCATTCCTACAGTCATTATGTAAATCCCCACCACACTTCTGGCCCCTTTCCTTAATTATTGTAGTCTTTCTTTTTCTAATATGATACCTTGAACAGTCTTCGCCACTTCACCCCAAACCTTGTGCAAATGTGCGTGCGGGTCCGTGAGTATGGTGTGTGTGAGGGCGCGCGCACGTACGCGTGTTTGGGATGTGTGTGTGCGTGTGTGTGTCTTTTTAACGAATAAATATTTTGAAAAATTAAACAATAAAATTTAAGCGAGTGCGCGCGCACAATTTTATTGTATATCAAAATTCTGCAGTGTTGACTTGTACTGTTTATGAAAGACTGCTGTTTAAGCCTAACATTACTTGCGGGTGGTTGGCAGGTGTATTTGATTTCACCCTATTTTATAACTCTTAACGGAAAAGTATTTCTTCTATTGAAGTGAAATAACATTTGGAGTCTTGAATCTTTAAGTCTGTATATAAAAAGAAATGTCGACAAAATTACCCTCTATTTCCAACCTCTTCCCTACATACCCCACCCATTGACCTTAATTTCCATATAAAATTTAAATAAATAAATAAAATACAGGATAATAATTCGAGGACAACATTCGAGAATGGACTGGTTTGACACTGAGCGAAACAATCAGGGTTGCTGAGGACAGGGAAAGATGGAGTACGCTGGTTAAACGATCATCTGTGGTGCCCCTACGACCTCCGAGTTACGGGATAGGATAGGATAGGATAGTATAGGATAATAATTACTTCTCCTGTCAATTTCAGCATAGATTTAGCATCTCAAAGTAAGAAAAACAAACTTCCGGTTTATTTATAATACCTTGTTTTAAACTCTGAAATACATATTCCTACTAACTGAAATCTCTCTTTTTAGATCGCATCTATTGTGCAAGTCGCAGCTCTTAAGACCAAAACTAATGTTTACCTTTAATGACTTTTGAGGGGTTTAGAAAATATAGAAATCCCTTTGTAAAATATTTATTTGCGATATTTTTCGTTCTTATAAAGCGATTTCAGCTAAATAATTTTTTATCTATAAGTATATTTTCTAAATAATCATTTGTTTACAATGTAAGATTTCTCTCTAAGTAATATATTGTCTCAGAAAATAACTTATTATTTACCTTTAAAAAAAAACATTGTTTACATAAATAAATCTTAATATAGGTAAATAAGGCATTCTTGTTAAATAGGGAATTATTTACCTATATAATGTATTATTTAGCAGATTGCGTGAAACAATGTATATAAATAAGCATTTCTAAATAATGATTTATTTACCTATAAAATGCATTATTTTAGCAGAATTTGTTAAATAATGTAATATTCAGAAGACGCTGCTAAACAATGCATTATTTATGTGAAGAAATTTTTGTTTAGGGACTGCAATTTTCATTATTTAGGGGATTCCAAGACTCGTTTGAAAACTTCATATCCTATCCTATCCTATCCTATCCTATCCCGTAACACGAAGGTCGTAGGGGCGCAACAAGATGATCGTTTAACCAGCGTACTCCATCTTTCCCAGTCCTCAGCAGCCCTGATGCCTTCGCTCAGTGTCAAACCAGTCCATTCTCGAATGTTGTCCTCCCACCTCTTTTTCTGTCTCCCTCTTCTTCTATCTCCTTGCACTGTGCCTTGCAGGATGGTCTTTGCAAAACCTGATTATCTAGTGACGTGGCCATACCATCGGAGTTTCCGTTTTTTCACCACTGTGAGCAGGTCATCGTGCTGTCCATTGGCTTGTGTGATGGTCTGTCGGACTTCGTCGTTGGTGATGTGCTGAGTATAGGAAATGCCCAGAAGTCTTCTGGTGCACCTCATCTCCATACTTTGTATTCTTCGTTGTAGATCTGCTGTTAGAGTCCATGTTTCGCAAGCGTATAGGAAAATGGAGCTGACAAGGGAGCGCAGCAGTCTTATCTTGGAATGTAGACTGATGGTCCTGTATTTCCAAATTGGCTTCAACCTCTCTAGGGCAGCAGTTGCTTGTGCGATCCTGGAGAGGACTTCCTCACGGGACCCATTGTCTGATACAATGGCTCCTAAATATTTGAAGCTATGCACTGTGTTGAGAGATTGGCCTTGGATTTTGATGTCCGTGTTGATGCCATTGGTGTTGTTGGTCATCATTTTGGTCTTCTCTGCACTTATTTCCATTTCATAGTCTCTGGAGGTGGTGTCAAGCCACTGTGCCAGCTGTTCAAGTTCTTTTCCTCTCCAGCCAATCCATCAATGTCATCCGCAAAACGAAGGTTGGAGATTGCTCTTCCCCCTATGCTGACTGTGCCTTCGTGATTTGCAAGAGCATCTGACATGATGCGCTCTAGGAAGATGTTGAAGAGTGTTGGAGAGAGTTGGCATCCCTGACGCACACCGGTTGTTGTTCTGAACCAGTTTCCAATGGCACTGTTGTGGAGGACTGCACTGGTATCCTTGTCATACAGGCTTTTGATGACTTCAATAACTTTAGGGCTGATGTTGTACACTCTCATGGTTGCCCACAGAGCTGCAAGCCACACTCGGTCAAACGCCTTTTTGAAGTCTACGAACACATGATATAGATGTTGTTGGTGCTGTAGGTATTTCTCGCAGATTATTCTGAGGTTGAAAATCTGTTCAGTGGTACTTCGCCCTGCCCTGAATCCTGCTTGTTCATCAGCTATGATTTGTTCAGCTTGGTGTTTCAACCTGTTGAGTATTATTTTCAGGAGGACCTTGCTGGGATGGCTGATGGGGTTGATGGTGCGGTAATTTTTACATTCCTTAAGGTTACCTTTTTTGGGAAGAGTGATGAAAGTGCTTGAAAACTTGGTTTCTATAATTTGACTGCTTTCTATAATTTAGTTTTGAGCGTAAATCACTCCACAAATCCGAAGATACACGGCTGTAGCGTCCCGAACGCAAAGGAAAGTCCAAGGTCGGTTTTGTGCGGGAGTGATCAGTTTTTCAATATCTCCGTCAGAAGAAGAAGAAAAAAGCTTTCTTTTTTATATATTTACCGAAAACGCAGAGATAGATAAAGAAGAAGTGGCAGTAGCAGGAGTATTGAATTATGGAAATACTGGAATCAACGCTTCTGCTATTTTTTTCACAAGATTGACGTTAACTTGCGAGTTTTCCATGATTATTTATCTGAAGGCAATTTTGTCAACGCAGAAATAATGATAGATCCCTTTTTTCCTGAGCCGTTACCGTCGCAGTTTCATATATTAATACTGTTGCGAACATGTAAAAAATAAAGTGAAATGAAGCAGTTGCCTCATTTTAAATCGCTAAAAAGCTTAACATCATGATCCTCCCCCCAACCCCCTTCCCCCCACCTTTGGGGCTTTTTTTTCACTACACACAACCTCAAAGTAATACGACTTGTATCTGCGAATGCCCTAAATTATGAAAATTGCCGTTTCTAAACCATGTATTGTCTACACTAATAATAATTCATTATTTAGGAACAGCTTCTAAATAATACATTTTTTAGCAAATAAATAATGCATGGTTATAAATAAAGATTATTCAGACAAAAGTGGTGAAACTAAATGGGAAAATGAAATTTCATAGGGAAAGACCCATAGTTGAACAATTAATTAGGATTGGCGAGGGTTTATGGCTGAATTTTCTGGAACCTACCTGGCTGACAAGTATCCTGCGTTAATGCTTCTTGAAGCAGGACACAGCTGCGCGCAGTCTCATAAGCCCTGTGTGTCACAAAGGGTCATAGAAGCCAGATTTGTTTGCCGAGAGATTTTCACCACCTTCGGTGAATGAAACATCGTCGGCTTTTGTCAGCCTCGGTGCTACCATTATCTCCCTTGAATCGCAATGAGTAAACATGGGGAGGTAATCTCAGGGCTGCTCAGAGAGACTCCGCGGTGCTGGTTTTCGCAGAGGAGGTAATCTTTACGATATTCACACACGAGTCTCGCACATATCGACAATTTTCCTGCAATGCATTTTTGGGTTGATACGATTAAGGCCACTGAAGATTCTTTGGCTGAGGTAGGCCTATGATAGCCCTCATGATAATCCATGCCTATGGCGGCCTACTAGCGCCAAAACCGAGAGTTACCATTATAATTGAAATTAGCACGTGTTCTGTGAAATTTACAGAGATATCGGTAATCCACAGTGTTAATTAATAGTTATCAGTATTTGTCACGCCTTCATAGCGCCAAAACCTCATAATTACAAATATTTTGGGATAATTACAAATATCTTAGGAAAATTAAATTATCAAGGGATAATTACAATGATTATTGAAAAATTACAAATATCTTTGCGTGATCATATTTAATGTTCAGTTTTGACTCTAGCAATACATCTGGAAATGGGCCAAAACCGAAAATATTAATTTAAAATTGATAATTACAATTTGTACGTGTTAATTGTAAATATGTCGTTGGTATGCGTAATTATCACATGAAATTTGTAATTATCAGGTTTTGGCGCTAGTAGGCCGTCATAATGTGAATTACACAGAACACGTGTTAATTAGTATTATCAATGATACCTATAAATGCACTTTTTGGCAATAGTAAGCCCCTTAGTCAGAATTAAGCATGATCACGTAAAAATTATAATTATGAAGTGAAATAATAGTTATTATTAAGGCACGGTGCAAGGACGTAGAAGAAGAGGGAGACCGAAAAAGAGGTGGGAGGACAGCATTCCAGAATGGACTGGTTTGACACTGACCAAGACCATGAGGGTTGCTGAGGACAGGGAAAGATGGAGTGTGCTGGTTAAACGATCATCTGTGGTGCCCCTACGACCTCCGAGTTACGGGATAGGATAGGAGCGGATAAGATAGGACAGCCAGCCCTAAAACACCCGTGCTGGGCTGGCGTGTTGCCAAAAAAACGGCTGGGTGATCTAATGGACACGATTTTAACAATTTTATTAATTTTAATTACCAAAAACTTCCCCTACAGACAAACCAGCCCATTAAATAATGCACCAGGTGTTTAAATACCTCTCTCGCCAGATGCCTAACACTTATGTTACAGTAAATTACTTATATATTAAAACGCCTGTTGTCAATGACAGATCCGTTTACAGCGTGTTTGAAGTGATTAAATCGCTTGAACTTTGTTATAATGCACATTCAATAAGGATATGTAGCCTATATGAGTAAGAAATCAGAGCTTGTAAACAATTCAGTGATGATGATGATGATGATGATGATGATGATGATGATGATGATGATGATGATGATGATGATGATGATGATGATGATGATGATGATGATGATGATGATGATTATGATGATAAAACTGGCATAAAAGCAAACATAATATGGGAACTATTAAATAATAGCAAATGTTGGAATAATAATAATCATGATATTAATAATAATGATAATAAAAATAATAATAATAATAATAATAATAATAATAATAATAATAATAATAATAATAATAATAATAATAATAATAATGTACAGTTTACATATCGTCGTGTATTTTTAATAAGCGTGATACTAACATTTACCTGCTGCTGTCATTCCTTTTGTTATAATGAACAACTGCCTGTCGCTGTCTCTCTCTTTCTCTAACGCTCTCTCTCTCTCTCCATATCTCTCTTCCTCTCTCTCTCCCCCTCTGTCTCTTTCCCACCCGCATTTATCCACTGAGTGTGGGGAGTAAAGGGGCAGGGCATGGCGGAGATAGTGAGTATAGGTCTAATCTATTTCAAGGGAATTTGCTTTTTCTTTTTAACATGTATGTTTGATTGTGTCGTGTGTGATTTTGCAATAAGGGAGGAAAGTTGCTTTCATCAGTCTACGGACTCATACTTCGGTTTATTATGCTAAGGTAAATATGAAATAATACTGTCATTACATTGATGATGCAGATGGTGATTAAGATGGTGTCCTGTAGAGCGCCGTCTCCACGCCAGTAGACAACTCAATGCGTATGGAGGGGAAACATGATTCAGAGAGGAGAGAACTGAACTGTAGGATGAAAGATGGAAATTTTAAAACGGAGAGAAAAATCGTAAGCATAATGGGTGGGGGGAGATGGGGGAGGGGTAGAGGGGTTTGAGGTGGGCGAGGACGGGATTGGGTTGTAGGGGTGTGTGGGGTGTAAACAACAAAAATAACAACAACGGTGGCATAGAGGTTTAAGTTTCAAGCGTTCAAACATTCCGCTACAGTGTATCATTCTACTGGGGAGTGTCTGAATCAAAGATTATGCAGATTCTCGACCTAGGTATCTTATTATAGTCAGTTATTATAGTCAGTTTTCAGTAGAAGATAGCGTTACAAAGGGACATTAAATAAAACATGCAAAAAGCCACTTAATGGTAAAGTTTTCGTGCCTGCTCTGTACTATTCCACTCGTCACTAAACATCCCCCGTTGGGGTGCCGGGGGTTTCAGTATAAATAGTATTCCCACTTTCTTGAAATTTAGTGCTTTAAATTCCCACTGTCGCTGTCTTTCTCATTTGTTCTTTCTCTTTCCTGCTCTGTTCTATCAATCTGCTATACTATCTTCTTCTTCGCTAGACCAGTCACCTACCTTTTTTCTTGAACACTCTTCCGGGACAAGACTCCTTATTTGTGTGTGAGGTCTGTTGGATCAGCTTGGGAATATTGGACGCTTTCTGCCAGGTGGTCACTAGGGCTTCCTATGATGTTATTATTTAGCAATGTAGGTATTTTTTATATGTATGTGTTTTGTTAATAATTTATAATGAGGTTTGTATTCTATTTTGTTTTTGTAAACTGGGATTCGATAAATTAGAGTACAGCCTCAGCGTCCCCTGCGTGGGATGTCTTTATTTTAAAGTGACTGGCTGGTGGAGAGCATTCAGTTTTACCACTAAGGTTGTTTCAGCAGATCTTTTATGCGGATCAGGGGTTGTCCGGTCCTGATTTGGCTCGGAAGAGTCCGCGGGACCTAAAGCAATAATCATGTAATGTAATGCAACGTTACTAAACGCACAACAAACACTATTTCAGATATATATAAACAAAGAAGAAATGGTGTGGAAAAAATTGACTGGCTGAGGTTAGCGGCCTACTTATAAGGCTATCGATTTACGATATGAAAAAAATTAATATGGAAAATCCCCCCCCCCCCCTCCCTTCCCGTTGGGGTGCCGGTGTTTTCTGTATAAATAAAATCTCCACTTTGTAAACATTTAGTGCTTTAATTACCACTGTTTCTGTCATTCTCGTTTATTCTTTCTCGTTCCCAATCTGTTCTATCAATCTGTCTTCTTCGCTAGACCAGTCACCTACCTTTTTTTTTCTTGAAAACTCTCCCCAAACTCCTCATTTGTGTATGGATCTGTTGGGTCAGCTTGGGGATATTGGACGCTCTCTGCCAAAAGGTCACTAGGGCTTTCTATGGTATTATTTATGTAGGCATTTTATATGTACGTGTTTTTTTTTAATATTTTACAATGATGTTTATATTCTATTTTGTGTTTGGTAAACGGGTGTCCGATAGATTACAGTAGAGCCTCAGCGCCCCTTGCATAGGATGCCGTTATTGTAAAGTGGCCAGCTGTTAGAGTGCCTTCAATGTTACCATTAGGGTTGTTTCAGCAGATCTTTTATACGGATTAGGGGCGAGTCCTCTTTCAACCAAGTTGTGGTCCTGATTCGGCTCTTTACTGTCTGCTGGACCCTATGAACAACGGCTAATTAATTAATAAAAAGGAAACCGATCGTGAGTTTTTAGAGAAGACTAAACACAGCAAGAAACGATCTTTACACTTCAAGAAGAAGACAATCCAGATACATACATATGAAATGAAAAGGCAAAAACAGATGGAAATAAAGAGAAAATTGATTAGGCTGAATTCCTCTGAAGCAAACTAAACTAACAGAAACTAAACTCAACGAAACCACCCTAAATAAAATTCAAGGGAAAGCTTTTAAATTCTGATAGCGCAATCCCGAGTCGTACATTAACTAATGTATACTAAACTAGACGAAACTAAGTTAACCTAACCTCAACTCAACTCAGCTGATTGGAAATGTTTTAATTCTGATTGAGCAACGTTAGAGTCTTTAGTGCGGTCGGTATTCTTTTCAAGGCGCAGTGCCGCTCTTCCAGTGAGGCCATCCTTGGATGATCGCGTACAGGCTGTCACCTGGACACTCGGTGGACGCTCCGCTGGCCTGTCTGTGACCGTACAAGCTGTAGGTGCTGCTGATTTTGCCTTGCTGGATGCCACAGCTGATCAGATTTTGGGCAGCTTGCAGAGCCGCTGGGGTAGGGCTGGAGCTTGTGAAGGTGCCGATGAACGAGATGGCCACAGATCTGGAACCAAAGGCGGCGTAATTATATAAAATGACACTGAAATTATATTGATTTATTACGATTCACATATTTTTAACAGTTCAAGTTCCCCGTCAGTGAAAGTGCCACTAAGATAGAATGACACCTAAGCAAATGTTTTATGTTTATTTTTACAAATCAGTGTTACCTTCAGCCCCTTACTTTGCTGCGTTTGCACTAGTGCCAACGGGATAACGGCAAATCTAACACTGCACCAATCATAAGCCGTTTTAAAGACTACTACGCACAGTTCACCCTTTCAGTCAAATATCCCCCGTGGGGGTGCCGGGGGTTTCAGTATAAATAGTATCGCCGCTTTTTTGAAATTTAGTGCTTTAAATTCCCACTGTCGCTGACTTTCTACTTTGTTGTTTCTCATTCCTAGTCTGTTCTATCAATCTACTATACTATCTTCATCTTCGCTAAACCAGTCACCTACCTTTTTTCTTGAAAACACTTCCGGGACAAAACTCCTCATTTGTGTGTGAGGTCTGTTGTATCAGCTTGGGAATATTGGACGCTTTCGGCCAGATGGTCACTAGGGCCTCCTATGATGTTATTATTTAGCAATGTATGCATTTTATATGTATGTTTTGTGGATATTTTATAATGATATTTATATTCTATTTTGTTTTTGTAAACGGGGGTTCGAAAAATTAGAGTATAGCCTCAGCGTCCCCTGCGTGGGATGTCTTTATTGTAAAGTGACTGGCTGGTGGAGTGCCTTCAGTGTTACCACTAGGGTTGTTTCGACAGATCTTTTATGCGGATCAGAGGCGAGTGCTCTTTTAGTGAAGTTATGGTTTTGATTTTGTGGTCCTGATTCGGCTCTTTGCAGTCCGCTGCACCCTGTAAGCAATGAATAACTAACCTTTCAGTCAAACAAGCCAAGAACAAAAGGTGAATTGCTGATTCTTGCAAAAATGAAGACAACCAAATTCACATTTTGTTACCCTGTACTGCTGTATTCAAACCAACAAAATTGACCACATGAATAAAAAAAAAGAGAGAGATCGCAGCCACATATAAGTTTGCGGGTTTGAATTCGGTTGCAATAAGCATCGCTTCAGACTCTGCCTTATTGGCATTTTGATAACACAACCTATTGGCTGCCACCCAGTGCAAAATAAAAATCCACCAAACCTGCTGTTGTAGCCTTCAGTGTGAGCGCCCACTGCGTCCCAGCCACGTCCTTCATAGATCTTTCCATCTCCTCCCACCAACCAGTTGTAGCCAATG
>CM072515.1:43783503-43841003 GCA_036898135.1 Oncomelania hupensis | reverse complement strand
AAAATGTATCATTACTTTGTAATAAGCTGGTGGGCATTTTTTTAAAGTTACAATTTTTAGAAATCTAATAATCATTTAATAATTACATTTATTTAAATCAAACTGTACTATCTCCACGTTACCTTGAAATAAACCACAAACCAGAGTAACCAACAGCGCAATCAAAACTGGATTAAAGTCCATCTTTGTCAACATCGACGGCAGATTCAACAATACGTACTTGCTAGTCGAACACGCTCTAGGGTTCGCCGCTTGCGAGGAGGTTACCTTTTATAAGCAAACCAAAACCCAACAAAGTCCAATTCGTGTATAATTATGTATTCAAATTAGGAAGAGGGGAGTTGGTAGAGAGAGGAGAAAGAGAGAGAGAGAGAGAGAGAGAGAGAGAGAGAGAGAGAGAGAGAGAGAGAGAGAGAGAGAGAGAGAGAGAGAGAGAGAGAGAGAGATGTAGTAGCACTAAAGCTTAGTCCTTTAAAACACAACAGTCGTTGGCTACGTTCATTTCCCAAATCCACATTTTTCAATACTCAAAATATAGTGGTCCTAACCTTTGGTTCGCCACCAGTTAATGTAGGTAGCATAATATTTGGATGCATCCCCACTACCATGGAGACTTGAGGTTTAGACTTACTAGTAATAATGTCGCAATTATTTTTGTTAACACAGAGTATGTCTGATATGGAATTGCAACGAAATATTATCACGTGTTACTTGTCTCTTTGTTTGGTGTGTTTGTATGGTTGTTGTTGTTGTTGTTGTTGTTTTAAAGAAAAGGGAATGAATTATAATCTGAGTTTAGTTTTAAATTGCGTGGATCCTGATTGCTGCTCGATAAATAATTAAATGAAATTAATGACGTCGCATGTTGAGTACTCTCAAAGCTATTATCGAAACGCGCACAATAGTTACGGATATTTTATTGTGAAAATCGTGCAATGATAGTGTGGTTTGATTTGGGTATTGCTGATTATTTTCGTCAGTCGATATTGTTGTTGAGCATTTTGTGGAATTGTTTGTTAATTATCGATCGAAGGTTCGAGATCTATATGGCAATGACTAGTGGTATCTTATAAATTCGTGGACCATTCTATGAGGTATGGTCGTGAAAAGTATATCTAAGTTACCTCATATTTATGTTCATACTTTGATAAAATTTCGTTGTTCAGATCATAAGTTACAAATAGAATTAGGAAGGCGGGAAGGTGTCACAAGGAAAGAAAGATTTTGAAGGGACTGTAATATGGGTTCTACTGGGGATGAATTTCACTTTATTTTTGAGTGTCCAAAACACAAGCATATTCGACAAAATGAATGTTTATTATTAGGAAAAATGTATCGTGCAGGTCAGAGTTTAGCTTGTGTCATTTGTTTCGGGAAATAAAACAGGTTTCATTAAACTTGAATACATTTATACAATTAGGAAAGGGTGTACACCAACAATATAAACAATATTTGCAGAATTGTGAATGTTAAGTTGGAATGTTAGTAATGTTACTGTTATTTTGTACAACTGAATTATGATTGCTAGCTTATGTTTTTGTATCCTACACAATCCAAAGGGGACGTGTCATGGGATTAAATCTTAAATTTTCAATCTGATAAGACAGTGCGTAATTCAGGTGACTAATTTTAGTATGATTTGCCATCGATTGCGTCATTCTGGAACATTCTGCATTGTTCGAGATGGTTGGTAGGCTGTCTGCTTGTCCAAAAGGTGTTTTTCGGAAAGCGATTTGGATGCACTCGTTGAGTTTTGCTCAATACATTTGTAAAACTTTATAACGATGACTCCTGCCTTGTTCCTGAGTGAACAGGCTGCGTAGATAACGAATTCGAATTACTCAAGCTTCATGCATCAGGGCTGAATCCATCATTAATCGTTGTAACACAGTACAGGTTACATTTTTTTGTGGTGTTTTTTGCCCAGAAAACGGTTCAACGACCTTTCTGTTCTAAAGCAGTTCTCTTTATCGGTGGTAGTAAAATAAATACTATCGGAGGTGATGTAGATAAGGGTGAAGCCAGGAGAGGAGAGCACAGAGCGTGGAAAACGTTGGTTTTTGGCGTGTGTGGGAGGTAACGAGTGATGGTGAGGGGAAAATTTTTGTGGAAAAGAGACGCAAGATGCTGCGCGGAGCGTAATTACCGAGATAAACATTAGAACAATTTATTACTTCGTGAAATTTCACCGAAAGACAATTGATATTTTACATCTTAGGCTGGTTCCGCGTTGTTTTAGCCGGTTTCACTAAATTTAGATACCTAGGGATCGGAAATGTGAACTTTCGCTTATTGTGCAAAAAAAACATACCAGTCTATCAAGTATGTCGGGTTTTAAGGACGTACCGGTATTTCCTAACCAAACTACAGACGGCCATTTCAGCAGCACGGAATATGCAAATTGTTATAGTGAGTCAAATTACAGTATTATATATAATATATATTGGGAGGCACGATGGTCTAATGGTAGTGCTTTGGCTTGCGGATCTCAAGGTCCCGGGTTCGAGCCCTGTCCGGGCCATTGTGTTGTGTCCCTGGGAAAGACACTTTACTCCCGTTTCCTACTCTTTCGGATGAGAGTATAAACCGAGGTCTAGTCTGTGTGTCGCATACATTCCATCATAACGGACTTTAAAGATCCTGACGCTCATGTCCTAGACGGGTGAGTGCCAGTAACAAGAACACACCCAGCCTGCACTTGGTCCTTCTCCCCCATCCCTGGCTGCCCAGGATTGTGCTCAGTTGTCCAAGCGTCAGACCATGCGCCCAAAGGCTGCGGGTGGGCGTGTCGGGCGGTTTGAGTTAGATCCTGTATCGGCCAGCGCCTAGAGTCTGGTCAAGTACGGCGAGATAAGTGCGCTATAAAAATCCTAATAATAATAATAATAATAATAATAATAATAATAATAATAATAATAATAATAATAATAATAATAATAATAATAATAATAATAATAACAATAACAATAATATATATATATTATGTAGATTACTTTATAACTTTAAAATTTTGAAGTTATAGAAACGGCAAATAAATTTTTAATCTTTTTTGTACTTTCAGACTTAACCTGGAAATAGTTTGAAATAGTCGGGAATCAGAACGAGCCAAATGTCGGTCGGTCGATCGGTCCATTAGGACATCTCTCCGCCCTCTGCCACTCCTCTGCAACCACATTCCTTTGCGCCTCCCCCCTCCCCACCCCCACCCCCACCCCCACACACTACTGAGTTCTCCCATCAACACACGTTTCAACCACATCACTGATCGTACACAATCCAACTAAAGCAAATTACGATGCACCAACCTTGCACACAAAACGTAGCATAATCACCAGTTCCACCTAAGGGCCTGTCTTCATTGGAAGGTTCGTGGGAGGTTCACGAACCATTTTTCGAGGTTCTCAGGTCGCGAACCTAGGTTACGAACCACTTTTTCGAGGTTCTCAGGTCCCGATCCTAGGTTCCTGAAATGTTTGAAACTTAGATTCGGAATCTGAAAACGGGGAAAAAAAAAAAAAAAAAAAAAAAAAAAAAAGGTTGTTGATCCTTTACGAATATTTAACGAAACCTTTCAATTAAGACAGGTCATTTAGATAGGGTGTAACTTTCCAATGTAAAATCTCTCCTCTCCTTTTTTTGTACTCCAGACTTAACTCACTCCCACCTAGTCCTAGTCGGGAATCTCTACGGTCGGTCGCTCCGATCGGTCCACTCTCTCTCTCATCTCCACTCTCCTCCGCACTCCCCTCCCCCACCCCCCCCCCCTCCTCTCAATACCCTCTCCACCCACTCACCACTCAATGTGTGTAGCTAGATCTTACTAGTAACCGAACCCAAAGGTACTCGATTCGAATCCCAATGTGTGACCATATTTCCCCTTACCTTACCTCAACTTCGCTGGTGTCCAGAATAATGTAGTCATAGTCAGTAATCAGTAGTCGCCTCTCTCGTGTCGTGTGACTATAATCCTCCCTACTCAATTGTCCCATCAACACACGTTCAACCACATCACTCTCTCAACACAATCTCTCTCCATCCACTCACCCTCTCTCCTCATCCACGTCCATAAAGGTTCCCCCTCTTTTCGAGGTTTTCAGGTCCCGATCCTTACTACTATCTCTACTTTTCGACTTCACTCCACGATCTCTCTTCCTCTTAAATTTTTCATTTAGATAGTCTCTCTCACTTTCCCTGTAAAATCTCTCTCTCTTCTCTCTCTCTCTCTCCTCTCTCTCACTCTCTCTCTCTCTCTCTCACTCTCCCCCTCTCTCTCTCTTCTCTCTCTCTCTCTCTCCCCATTAAGTTATTGTACGCCTTTATCCGCTGAGTTTGTTGAGTAAAGAGGGTGTGAGAGGTGGAGGGGTGTATACTCCTATCCAGAGGTAGTTGGGCACCACACAGTTGATCGTTTAACCAGCATACTCCATTTAATAATTAGTATTACTTGTTTTCTTTTATAACGCGCAATTCCAAACATGAAGTCTGCTCGAAAGCGCAACATTCATTCATTATTTTCACGGAAATTGTCTTTTCCCTCCCCCCTCCCGCCCCCATCTTCACAACCCCTTTCCCCCCCCCCCCCCCACCCCACACACACTATTTATGTTTTGCTGCAATAGTTTACACTAACGGCGGAAAGTTACGTTCATCTGACTGCGGGCTTCTGGTACTTGGGCTTACTTTGCTTTTTCTTGTCGTGTGCACTGAGAATTTAAAAGAAAAAAAAAGAAGAGCTTGGTGGAGAATGGTCAGAACAACATTGTTAGTTCCTCTTTGATAGGCAAAGTGTAAAAGGTCGTGATTTGTGTTTGTTTGAGACAGAAGACGATGAAGAATGATGCTGTTTTAGAATAAAATAATGTTTGAAGTCTAGTGTTTGTTTTCCAATAATTTGGATGTTCCCGTGCTCTTATTCTTCTTTTTTTTTCATATTGAAGAAAGTCTTTCACACTGATCACAATCAGCCCTGAAACACGGCTGGGTGATATAAGGGACATGATTGTAACAAATTCATTAATTTTATTGACCAAAATTTTCATCCTAGACACAAACCAGTCCATTAAATAATGCAACAGGTGTTTAAATGACTCTCTCTCACTCTCTCTCTCTCTCTCTTCTCCTCTCTCTCTCTTCCTCCAACCTCTCTCTTCTCTCTCTCTCCTCTCTCTCTCTCTCTCTCTCTCTCTCCAGCTGCCTACCACTTCTGAAGGAGTGTTACGATAAACACGGTATCTAACTTAAATATTAAACGCCTATTGTCAATGACATATCCGCTCACTGCGAGTTTGATGTGAGTACATTACATTACATGATTATTGCTTTTAGGTCCAGCGGACTCTTTCGAGCCAAATCAGGACCGGACAACCCCTGATCCGCATAAAAGATCTGCTGAAACAGCCCTAGTGGTAAAACTGAAGGCTCTCCACCAGCCAGTCACTTTACAATAAAGACATCCCACGCAGAGGATGCTGAGGCTATACTCTAATTTATCGAACCCCCGTTTACAAAAACAAAATAGAATACAAACATCATTGTAAATTATCAACAAAATACATACATATAAAATGCCTACATTGCTAAATAATAACATCATAGGAAGCCCTAGTGACCACCTGGCAGAAAGCGTCCAATATTCCCCAGCTGATCCAACAGACCTCACACACAAATAAGGAGTCTTGTCCCGGAAGAGTTTTCAAGAAAAAAGGTAGGTTACTGATCTAGCGAAGAAGAAGATAGTACGTACAGCAGATTGATAGAATAGAGCAGGAATGAGAAAGACAGCGACAGTGGGAATTTAAAGCACTACATTTCCAGAAAGTGGGGATACTATTTATACTGAAACCCCCGGCACCCCAACGGGACGGAGGGGCCGGGTAGCTCAGTTGGTAGAGCGTCTTACTAGTAGCCGAAAGGTACCTGGTTCGAATCCCGGATTGGCCAATGTGTGACCATATTATTTTCCCCTTACCATCAACTGGTTCGCTGGTGTCAGAATACTGTGACCAGTAGTCGCCTATACGCTTCGGTGTCGTGTGACTATAATCTACAGTTACACATTATTTTAGTTACCCCAACGGGGGGTTGATGTGATTAAACTGCTTGAACATTGTTTTAGTGCACACTCATACAAGGATATGTAGGACATGTAGCCTATATGAATGTGAAAACTATCGCTTTGTAAGCCATGATGATGATGACATCGACGACGACGACGACGATGATGATGATGATGATGATGATGATGATGATGATGATGATGATGATGATGATGATGATGATGATGATGATGATGATGATGATGATGATGATGATGATGATGATCATGAAACTAGCAAAAAATCAAATATGATAATGTGAACTTTTAAAGAATAGCAACTATTAGCCAAATGGAAGTGCATACTACTACTACTACTACTACTACTACTACTACTACTACTACTACTACTACTACTACTACTACTACTACTACTACTAATCATAATAATAATAATAATAATAATAATAATAATAATAATAATAATAATAATAATAATAATAATAATAATAATAATAATAATAATAATAACAATAATAATAATGTACATTTCACGGATCGTTGTGTATTATTTATATGCTTGAATTTAAAATTCGCCTGCTGTCATTCCTTTTGGGGTAATGAACATTATGACTGTGTTGGTAAATAATGAAAAAAGTGTATTAATATCTGGCTGTCTTTATCTCTGCCCCCCTTGCTCTATCTCTCCCTGTCTCTCTTGCTCTCCCTCTTTTCCTCTCTCCCACTCGCATTTATCCACTGAGTGTGGGGAGTACAGATTGCCGAGGTGGTGGAGATGTGCATAGGCTTACTCTATTTCAAGGTGTTTTTTTTTTCAACATGTATGTTTGATTGTGTGATTTTACAATAATTGCAGAAAGATAACTTCATCTGCATGCGGGCTCTTGTAGTCTACTTTGGTTCAATTTGCTAACATAAATATAAAATAATACTGTCATCACATTGACGATTATTGTGATGAAGTTGATGTCTTGTTTATGGCCGTCTCCACCTCAGTAGACAACTCGGTGTGTATGCAGGGAAAATATGATTCAGAAAGGAGAAATGAAAGGTGGAATGAAAGAAGGAAATCGTAAACAAACACGATTAAACGGAGAAATAATCGTAAGCGTAATGGAGGGTGGGAGAGGACGGGGTGAGGTTGGAGTGGTGGGGTGTGGGGTGCAAAAACGGTGGCATAAGAGAGTACAATGAGCGATGGTTTAAAAACCAAAATAAGCGTGCCAACATTCAACTCCGGAATATCGTTCTACTAAGAAGTATGTCTGCATGAAGGATTATGCAGTCTCGTCCTTGGTATTCTAATATAGTCAGAGTTCAGCAGAAGATAGTGTTATAAAGGGTAAAAAGGTAGGTAAAGGTAGTTCCATAGCCTTGTGGCCGTAGGGGAGCGTGATGTTTGGAGATCACACTTAATGAGGGTGATGCCCATCTCTCTCCCTCGCTGCTTTACCTTCCCCACACTTAAGAGAGTAGGTACTCAGTCACATTTGAGTCTACTGGGGGCGTTGTTATTTGTCGCTTCACGTTTTGCGGTCACCCATCCAAGTGCTAACCGCACTGGACGGTGCTTAACTTGCGACACAGTATAGCGAGTGCTCCAACCACTGCGCTATCCGACACTCAAGGGACATTCAATAAAATACGCAATAAGCAACCAAATGGTCACGTTTTTGTGCCTGATCTGTAATATTCCACACGTCTCTAAGCACAACTGTTACACTCGGTTTGATGTTGGTGTTTTTCTTTATCAGTATTTGATTCAGCCCCGATGCTGAAGTCCTGATAAGGTGTAACTCTGATTCGTTTATCCACGCAGCCTGCTCACTCATCAACAAGTCTGGAGTCGACGTATGAAGTTTTCCACTTTTATTCAGCACACATCAACAACTGCATACAATCGCCTTTTCACTCTCAACTTTTTACTTTCCAACTCACTATCAACAACTATCTACAACAACACACAGAGCATCGAATATATAATTTTTTCTCTAGTCCAGAACAAGGTGGAACGATCTCGTCTGACGCAATTTACCAATCGCTTTAAACTTCGTCATCACTGTCTTACGTCATACATATTTCTTCTCCTTCCGGGAACGTTCACAAACTTCGACATTATCGGGAAATTTCCATCGACAGTAAATACGCGAGTCTAGAGGATTCTCCAATAATATCGACTAACGAAAATTATCAACGTTATACAAAGCCTCTCCTAACAACAATGCAAACTCAAATCAAAGGTAAATAAACTCCATTATTGAATACTTTGCAAAACGAAACGATTAGATCTATCGTGCGCGTTTCAGACATACTACCATTCGCGTTTCAACGTAACAACAACAAACACTATTTTATGTTCAGATAGAAAGAAAGAGCCCAGAACAGACAAGTTAACCAAAAAGTCAAACAACCAAAAGAAAACAATAACACCAACTACGTCTGTTTAATGCAGCAAGTCAGCGTTTAATAACAACTTAAACAAAGTCATGCAATTACAAGAACGTTATTTTTATTTTAAACGGGACAATAACAGTAAAGTCTTCAAATCAAATCAACTTACAAACAACACACACACACACACACACTTCAAAGATTATGTGTGTATAGCACAATTTCTAATGAAGTACACTGTAGTATATAGGGTCACCCGTTAATAAGGCTACTACTGTCGTTACGGCAGCATTATTTCCTGGAGACAAGATTGCAATACTGCAAATTCAGTCATCCTTTAACAGCTGATCGACTTTCCTACCGTAATATCATATGTAAATATAAATTTAGGTGCATGTGTTTGTGCTAGTGTGTATAACCGTGTGTGTGTGTGTGGGCGTGTGGGTGTGTGTGTGTGTGTGCGTGTGTGTGTGCGTTTGTATGTGTGTGTTTGTGAGTAAGTTGTGTGTGTGTGTGTGTGTGGGTGTGTGTGTGTGCGTTTGTGTTGACTCCGTTAGGCTGCCAATCGTATGGTTACACACTCACGTTATGCTGCCTCGCTCTTTATGCTGCCGACCGCATAATGCACAATTACGATTTTTGAACTCCCTAACCTCTAAAATATGCATAAATTATAATCCGAGCTGTGATTGGTTTAGGCAGCATAACGTGGGAAATTCATTGATGGTCACACACGACCCTTAACACACGTGTGTGTATCACGGCAGCATTTGTGCTGTAAAAAGTAGACGTGAAATCACACACTAAGGAGAGAGAGGGAACTAGTTTTTGAAAACAAGTGTGCACAAGTCGCCATCTTGAATTGGAAAGAGCCACTGGTAAGTTGCTGTGCTTTAGTTGATTTTTCGTTTGTTAATTATTTACTTTGAGTGCTTATGTATTTGTGCCATTATTATGAGAAAACCATGGATGCTGTCTGTGAAAATTCAACATTTTTTCTTCCCTTTTTCTGTGGAGAGTCCATTGAAGCTAGATCTAGTGCCACTTCCATGGCATGCTGTGTCACCATCCCTCTTCTACTGACAGCACTGTTCTAGATCTAATTCTACTTTGTTTCCTTACATTGTTGATTCAGAATCACGTTGGTTAATTCAAATTAATTATCAGTTCTGATGTTTGTTTTTTCTTTACATGAATGTCGGAAGGAAAAGTATTTATTCAGCATTCCAATACTAAAAAAGGAAGTTTTTGATTCTAACAGACTTTGTTACTAACTGGACTAATCTAGCTATTTCACTTAAGAATGCACCAAGCATAAATAACTTTAAACACCTGTTAGATATATTTCCACAGTTTAAAAATATATTTTATTGCTATGAGTATGATAATGAAATGTGTAGGAAAATCACATGCTCATTTTGCTCCTATACGACTACTAGTACTAGTACTAGTAGTAGTAGTACTACTTCAAACTAGTATCTTCTTTTCCTTTTAAATTCACCTCTTTTAATTTAATTCTTTTTCTTGATCTTGCTTTTTTACATGTACACTTTCACGTTTGCATGGTTGCTGTACATAATTATCTACCAGTGACAGTGTAAGCAACAAGTAATGAAGTATGATGGGCACCAACAGAAACTTGAGAAAGAAGACAAATTAAAATTATTTATCAAATACTACAGTATAGTATAGTGAGGCCTATAATTAGGACTTCTGAGACTGCACACTAGCTGGTCCTACTGTGTTAGCACATGGACCCTCACAGACACATTTTGACCTGGCTGTTGTAAGCATAAGCTCTCGACCGTGTGCACAAATTCTACGAATGTATAAATTTGTTTGATGGATTTTTAATTATTTGTTTTTGGAGCCTTGTTTAAGTTGTTAAAAGCATTTTAATCATGATCATTGATTCTTGTTGAAATCATGTAATTTGAATGAACATAATTAGATGAACACAGAAACATGTGATGAATAATGGTGTATTGAGTGCATACACAATTAGGGCATAATGGTCAGTTTAGTAAAATTGACACAATGTTTTAATTTGTTTTCTTTTGTATTATTTAAGCAATTTGAATTGAGCTTCACCAGGACATGAAAATGAGAGTTGAACTTTACACATTTGGACTAATAAAATAAAATAATGTATCTTTGCCATGCGCCTGGTGTACAAATTGAATTCTTAAAATTATTTGTTTTGATATCAATTGCAGACGCAGCAGAGTACCCAAACACTGCCAATGGCTTCTTGGCATGGAAGGCCTCAGAAGGCATCGGAATTTGTAAGACCCCAGACTGCTGCAGAATATTTCCGGTTGTTAAAGGAAATGTGAGTTTATGTTTTAGTTTCCTTAAATTTCTTCATCATTATTTTCCTCATTTTTATTTTGTCACAATGAAGAGAGCAGCACAAATTCGTTCTTTTGAAAACATGTATTGTTGATTCGGGAAATGACTTGGCCACGTTAATTTTTGTAAATACAACTATACTTTGGTAAGATTTTTATTTATTTATTTTTTCAACTGGAAAACCCCATACAGAGTACTGTTTGACCTTTACAACCATACACCAAATGGAGACCCATCAGTTCTAGCATGTCCCGAGAACAGATAAGAAGAAGAAATCCTCCCAATGCTCCGGGAAGAAGTTGAGGCAGCAGTGCAATCGCTGAAGAAATGGAAGTCAGCGGGTGTGGACAACATACCGAGGAACTGCTACAAGCAGGAGGAGAAGTGATGATTGATGCCCTCACCATTATCTGTAACAAGATCTGGCAGAGTGGGGAGTGGCCAATACCATGGACCCAGTCACTTGTCATCACTCTTCCCAAAAAAGGTAACCTTCAGGAGTGTGAAAATTACCGCACCATCAGCCTCATCAGCCATCCCAGCAAGGTCCTCCTGAAAATAATACTCAACAGGTTGAAACCCCAAGCTGAACAAATCATAGCTGAAGAACAAGCAGGATTCAGGTCAGGGCGAAGTACCACTGAACAGATTTTCAACCTCAGAATAATCTGTGAGAAATACCTACAGCACCAACAACATCTATATCATGTGTTCATAGACTTCAAGAAGGCGTTTGACCGAGTCTGGCATGCAGCTCTATGGGCAACAATGAAAGTGTACAACATCAGCCCTAAAATTATTGAAGTCATCAAAAGCCTGTATGACAAGGCTACCAGTGCAGTCCTCCACAACAGCGCCATCGGGAACTGGTTCAGAACAACAATCGGTGTGCGTCAATGATGCCTACTCTTTCCAACACTCTTCAACATCTTCCTAGAGCGCATCATGTCAGATGCTCTTGCAGATCATGAAGGAACAGTCAGCATAGGGGGTAGAGCAATCTCCAATCTTCGTTTTGCGGATGACATTGATGGATTGCCTGGAGAGGAACAAGAACTTGAACAGCTGGTACAGAGGCTTGACACCACCTCCAGAGCTTATCGAATGGAAATAAGTGCAGAGAAGACCAAAATGATGACCAACAACACCAATGGCATCAACACGGACATCAAAGTCCAAGGCCAATCCCTCAACACAGTGCATAGCTTCAAATATTTAGGAGCCATTGTATTAGACAATGGGTCCCGACAGGAAGTCCTCTCCAGGATCGCACAAACAACTGCTGCCCTGACAGGGTTGAAGCCCATTTGGAAAGACAGGACCATCAGTCTACATTCCAAAGTAAGACTGCTGCGCTCCCTTGTCATCTCCATCTTCCTATATGCTTGCGAAGCATGGACCCTCACAGCAGATCTCCAACGAAGAATATAAAGCATGGAGATGAGGTGCTACAGAAGACTTCTGGGCATTTCCTATACCCAACACATCACCAACGACGAAGTCCGACAGACCATCACACAAGCAATTGAATTGGACAACACGATGACCTGCTCACAGCGGTGAAGAAACGGAAACTCCGATGGTATGGCCACGTCACCAGATCATCAGGCCTTGCAAAGACTATTCTGCAAGGCACAGTGCAAGGAGGTAGAAGAAGAGGAAGACCGAAAAAGAGGTGGGAGGACAACATTAAGAGTAATTTAGACATAACGATTCATTATGTGCTTATCAAGAGTAACAATAGACAACAGATAACAGATTTGAGCAGAATATATTTTTTTGTGCTGTGTAGGAATGTAATAAAGGCTGCTCCAGTCCAAGCATCATCTACAACACCAGCTGAAGCAACTACATCTGTCGTGTCCACAGTAGCTACTACAGCAGCAGAACTGGAGAAGTCGGCATCGCTGCCATCACCAGCCCCTGCAGAAATAACGCCGTCTTCTGAAATGGATTGTAATATGGTAAGTCTGTTAACAACCATTGTTCTGTATTAAAAAAAACTAATAATTATGTTGTATTGTATAGTTCGGGAGGGAAGTAAACAATAATATTGCCTTGTTTTCTTTCAAAGGTAAATTATATATATATGTGCAGCTTAAATAAAAACACTTGTTCAGGATTCCCCACCACCACCACCACCACCACCACCCCCCCTCCCACCCCCAAAACAAAAAAACAAAAAAACACAAAAAAAAACAAAAAAAAACTGTTTCCATCAGATACATGACTCATGAGTGATATGAACAGAGCCAGGGAAGTGGTTCATTAACTCTAGATTAAGCTTTGTTTCAAATGGTAGATCACAATAGTACAAGATCAGCAGTTAATTTGAAACACTTTCTTACAATTATTTTAATTTTGATGTATATTTTTTTCTTCATAAAACAATGTACAACTAATGGAACAAAAGGCTTAAAACAGTCTGTTATTCATAGTTTACATCATTACATGTAATGAATGCAGGCATATTACAATAATATTATATTTTGTTGTTTTCCAGTTGCCAAACACAGTTGATACAGACATCCATGGAGTAAAGAGGAAGTAGCAGCTTGTTATCGACAGTTGGGTCGCTACATTCACCTCCACACCTTACCTGGTAAAGCTGTCATAGAAGACTGCCTCCAAAAAGAACCTGTTCTCAGGCACAGAACTTGGAAAAACATCAAAGATTTTGTAAGAAATCGGGCCACAGCAACAGCTAACGCAGCTAGATAAAAACACTGTGTACATACAAACTCTGTGTATGAGGGACTGTCACGCCTGCCTCGATTCTTTTCAGGCACAACTGCACTGCTTCAGAAACTTCTAGATGCCAAACTCTGGACTTTTGAGACTGATGGTCTACTAGTGCACCATTGCAGCTCTCCAAAAATAGTGTGATGTTGTGATTCCTCATGTTTTAAGTACACTAAACCTTTTCACTGGTAAAGACTTCATGCACTAAATGGCTGCGTGTATGCACTGTGTAGACCACCTTTGTTGACAGCATGGTTTTGTGAAACAATTTGTAATGTAATGTAGAACGTCGTTTGAAACCAATTACTGAAAATTCTGTGACCAAGGCAATTGCCTGTATATGAATGGCACCAAAAATGACCCATGTAGCATCATCATGCTTACGGTTGTATTTGTTACATTCATACTGGACAGTTATGCATGAAAACTATGACCATTGATTCATGAAGTATTACTCATGAGACATAAGTATTGCGGATACCCCCGTTGGAGTGCCGGGGGTTTCAGTATAAATAGTATCCCCACTTTCTGGAAATTTAGTGCTTTAAATTCCCACTGTCGCTGTCTTCCTCATTTGCACTTTCCCATTCCTGCTCTGTCCTATCACTCTGCTATACTATCTTCTTCTTCGCTAGATCAATGACCTAACTTTTTTCTTGAAAACTCTTCCTGGACAAGACTCCTTGTTTGTGTATGGGGTCTGTTGGATAAGCTTGGGAGTATTGGACGCTTTCTGCCGGGTGGTCACTAGGGCTTCCTATGATGTTATTATTTAGCAATATAGGCATTTTATATGTATGTGTTTTGTTGATAATTTATAATGATGTTTGTATTCTATTTTGTTTTTGTAACCGGGGGTTCGAGTAGTTGGGGTAAAGCCTCTGCCGTCCCCTGCGTGGGATGTCTTTATTGTAAAGTGACTGGCCGGTGGAGGGCATTCAGTTTTCCCACTAGGGTTGTTTCAGCAGATCTTTTATGCAGATCGGGGGTTGTCCGGTCCTGATTTGGCTCAGGGGAGTCCGCTGGACCTAAAGCAACAATCAATCAATCAAGTATTGCGGAAGAACAAAATGTAGGGAGGAAAAAAATTATACTCAACATATCATTTGATAGCTTATCTTTTATCAACAGAAAACAAAACAGAACACCACAAGCTGGGATATTTGTTGTTGATAAGAAGAATCTATGATCTAAAACGTTAAGTGTTCTTTCCTTCTGTAATTCTACAGTATTTCCGTCTCGTTGTACAGGACAGTATGTGACTGAAAGCATGAATCGTTGGGGACACAAATTGTGCTGGTACTGCTTTCTCTAGTCTGTGAATAAATTGTTGCTAAAAAAATTCTGACAATCTAACTTGTTGAAATTGAATAGTGTTCTGAGTCATGTTTAGAGGGAGCAGTGACCAAACAAATGGAAATGGCGAAATGGACTATTCATGATCTTTATTGATGAGGTGTAATCAATATTTTGATGCGTCCACTGTCAGTTTTCATGATATGTAAGAATCGTTAAAGATCAAAATTAAATGTATGCTTGTCTTAGGGTGAGTGCCAAATATGATTGGTAATAGAGATTTCGTGTGAGCTGGATGGGTCAAGGGCACATGTACAATGCCATGAACATAATTAAGACAGTTGGGTGCGCGTGAAAAAAATCGATTATATTTTGAAGTGTTTAGTTTAGGTAAGCATGCAGTGGGCAATTGGAAAGGATAACATTTCTTTTAGTATTTCAGATGAGAGTATAAACTGAGATCAAGTCTGCATGCATGCATTCCATTGCACGGACTTTAAAGATCTTGACGCTCATGTTCTAGCTGGGCGAGTGCCAGCTACCCAAATACACTTTGCACTCAACTAGGTCCAATACCTCATCGTCCAGGATTGTGCTCAGTCGTTTGAGAGTCAGACTATATGTCCAGAGGTTGCAGGTTGAGCATCAGACTATGCGCCCAGAGGTTGCAGGTTGGCGCCTTGGGCCGCTTTGGCTAGATCCTGTATCGGCCAGCACTTTGAGCAGCTCTGTCCTGTTGTCTGCAAATATGCATCCCGAACAGTGCCCTAAATACTTATAGTATCATGGTTCAGTGTTTGAATGATCTTTCTATTTTATTTTAGAGCATCCTTTAGCAATCATAGTAGATACCATGCACAGCTCTGTGTGACTGCAGCACTTTGAAACAATGGTTTGTATATTGCCCTGTTTACTAAGTAGACTGCTACAGGTTTTCAGGAAATTGATAAGACATTGATGTACTTATTTATTATTTATTATTATTTAATCGTTCTTATATAGCGCTTTTCCAGCTCAAGCGCTGCTCAAGGCGCTGGCCGATACAGGATCTAACTTAAGCCGCCCGAGACGCCCACCCGCAGCCTTTGGGCGCATGGTCTGACGCCCGGACAACTGAGCACAATCCTGGGCAGCCAGGGATGGGGGAGAAGGACCTAGGTGCATGCTGGGTGTTTTCTTGTCACCGGCACTCACCCGTCTAGGACATGAGCGTCAGGATCTTTAAAGTCCCATATGATGGAATGTATGCGACACAGACTAGACCTCGGTTTATACTCTCATCCGAAGGAGTAGAAAAACAGGAGTAAAGTGTCTTTCCCAGGGACACAACACAATGGCCCGGCCAGGGCTCGAACCCGGGACCTTCCGATCCGCAAGCCGAAGCACTACCATTATCATTCATTCAATTAAACCACCATTCGTTATTGACACAGCCCAAGCACCCATATTAATTTTATGTTACACGAAGTTATGCAAATTAATAGCCGAATCTCTTATGTTGATGTTCGTGCTTGGGCAGTGTAAATAAAAATATCGAAGCTCGAATATCAAATATCAAGGGATGAACTTGTGCGACTTGTAGGTACGAGGCTTTTCAGGTCACTGTTGGTTTTCTCTGGGTACTCTGGTTTCCTCGCTCCCTTCAATAAAAATATTGGATGCAGTCAATCTAAACATTTCAAAATTAAAATTAGATTCCCTTTTCATCTTCTAATAATAGTGACTTTGCATGTCTGAGTGATGAATGTGCGTTCCGTGCGTATGTAAAGATGTCTGCAAAATGTGCAATTTATTGACCTTTATGTTTTTTAATTAGTGTTGTTGTAGGTTTTTTTCCCCACTTTTTTGTTTTTGTTTTTTGTTGTTAAATATGTGCTTTTTTAAATTTAAAAAACACATTTTTTTGGTTACATTTGGATGATTTTCTTGTTAGTTGACTGATTATTTTTTTATTTTTTTTGTGTGTTGGAAGTAACACCACCGTGGAGTTGCCGGGGGTTTCTGTATGAATAGCATCCTCACTTTCTGAAAATTTAGTGCTGTAGTTTAAATTCCCACTGTAGCAGTCTTTCTTCTTTGTTTTTTCGTATTCATACTCTGTTCTATAGCTCTACTATCTTCTTCGCTAGACCAATCATCTACCTTTTTTCTTGAAAACTCTCCCAAAACTCCTCTTTTGTGTATTAGGTCAGCTTGGGGATATTGGACGCTCTCTGCCAAATGGACACTAGGGCTTTCTATGATATTATTTAGCAATGTAGGCATTTAATATGTATGTGTTTTGTTTTAATATTTAATCATGTTTTTATTCCAATTTTTTAAACGGGGGTTCGATAAATTAAGAGTATAGCCTCAGCGTCCCCTGCATGGGATGCCTTTATTGTAAAAGTGACCGGCTGGTGGAGTGCCTTCAGTGTTACCGTTAGGGTTGTTTCAGCAGATCTTTTATATGGATTGGGAGTGAGCCCTCTTTCAACTGAGTTGTGGTCCTGATTCGGCTTTTATCAGTCCGCTAGACCCTATAAACAATGACTAACTAACTAATTGATTTGTTATAATATTGATAAATATGAAACCAAACAAAACCAGTGTGATTTTCTATCTTTGAGATGCCAGCTCACCCATTGCCACTGTCTGCTAACCACACATGTTTATGTATTGTCCATAGTCCTGCACGCTACCAGTTGTTTGAACATTAAAATATGTATTACAGTTTGAATACATTTATACTGAAGCCATTTGACAGATTTGTGTTTTCTTTTTCTCTATCTTTTTCTCATTCTGTTGCTCAACTCAGTTACGATTACGTAAGTTTTTTTTAAAGCACATTCTGCATCAAACTTCAAAGCAGTTTTCATAGTGAGTCAAGTAAAGTTTATTCATATTCTCAGCATCATAATACAAATGTCTTTAACATGTTCTACTGCTAGTTAACTAAAATCCACTAAAGATTTACAATAAAGTATTTTTGAAGATTTCAATTCAATGTATTTGAAATCAGTTTACAAATTATGTGATTTTAGAATGTAACATCTTTATAAGTATGATGGTACACCTGCAGACCGCCTGGTAATAATGCATAAGAGTTTACACAAATTAACTACACAATAATGGTACAGATGAGCTTACCAACAATGACTACATAATGATGGTACATAAGAGTTTACACACCATGACTACTTAATGATGGTACACAATGACCGCATAAAGTTAGTACAAATGAGCATACACAAAATGATCACATAATGATGGTACACATGAGTTTATTAATGACCACATAATGTTAATACGGATGAGCTTACACACAATGACCACATAATGTTGATACAGATGAGCTTACACACAATGACCACATAATGTTAGTGCCAAAGAGGTCACACACAATGGCTGCACAATGATGGTAAGAAATCAAACTTCCATGTTTGTTGCTTTAGAGAAATAATTTATATACCACAGCTCTTAGAATGCAAAAACGAAGCAAATTCCATAATTTGGAATAATTTGGAGTTCATAGAGCTGTTCAGTAGCCAGATATATACCGGCAGCGTAATGCTGGAAAATTGTTAAAGACCGCTTAACGGGGTCAACTCCTGTATGTGTGCGGGTGTGTGTGTGTGTGTGTGTGTGGCTAGGTAGAAACGCCTTTATTCTGACATACACTTGAACCTCTACGTACTTTCTTTTGATTGACCCCGTTATTTTGACGTCAAAACAGTGTTCCGCTAGGGTTAGGGCTGTGTTAGGCTTAGGGTTAGGTTAAGGGAAAGGGTTAGGGTTAGAGTTAGGGTTAGAGATAGGGTTAAGGTTTAGAGATAGCTTCAAAAAATGGAAAAATTTGTAAAAATGTCAAAGTAACGTATGTAGAGTTTCATGAAAGTCATCACAACGGCGTTTCTACACGGTTGTGTGTGTGTGTGTGTGTGTGTGTGGGTGTGTGTGTGTGTGCGTCTACGTACCGTAGGTTATGAGGTTGTGTGTAAGACTTTCTGACGGGCTTCTGAGGTACAAAATTTTATGAGGTACATTTTCCCGTGACCTCACAGTGCTGACCTCAGAAACCGCATGCTGAGCTACCAAGTATATCGCCTATACATTTATCTCAACCACCTCACAAAACCGTTGGAGAGCGACCACCTACACACACACACACGGATTTTTGCTGGGAGCCTGTGTGTACTTTTCAGTTTTGACCCTGCCTCTCTCTCTAAAATTGCCGCTTTTTTGATTGGCTCTGAAATTATCAGGCGATGCGCATGCGCAACCGAGCGTCTTTTCAAGATTTTTCATTGCCGGAACCCATACTTCAGGTATGTGTTGAAAATGTAATTTGCTTCTTCTTCTTGGGTTGAGCAGCCATAATCAGTTGGTTGATTCATTTGTAGATATAGGTAGATCTAGATTGAGTAATTTCTTACCATGGACATTTTCATGATACCTTTGTATCTGTAAGGTACACAAAGCCACCACACAACACAACACGGAATAACCAAATGTGACCTATTTCGCCATTGGCGAGCATCATGCACCTTTGATTCACCCTTACATATCTTTAGTAATAAATATATTTATTTCTGTTGTTTTTTTTTTTGTTTTTTTTTTACTTCATTCTTTCAGTTTACAAGGTACTATATGAAGTTTACAGGCAGTCAGCAAACAGTTTTGAAAGAGCAAGAATGAAGAAGAAAAAAATACTTTTGCTTTCCACAGATTTTGCTGTGTTATAGCACACAATTCTATTATTTTTCTTTCAGAAATGCTCTGCATGCATCTATACTAGATGGCAGCTATGGCAAATCTACAGTCGTGAGTCTACAGCCTACAATGTATGATGAATCTGCAGTCGGTTTCTGTCACTTTGGAGCCAAAAAGAGGTAAGGTGTCTTCTGAACATGTTTGATTTGCATCAGCGTTCTAGATCTATTTCTTTCGATTTATGAATGGATATTTGTCGCACATTTTCGCGATCGTAATGCCGGACTTTGACAGTGATAGTGTTGATGGTTTTACAGATTTATTAGACGAATTAGCGATATATCATGCTCAGGACTTCAGGACTTAAATGTTGATAATAAGAGTGATATTTATGAGTGTGGTGCTCTTATCTACCGACTTTAATTGTAAAATGTTGATCGATTTTTTGATTGACGTGGTAGGTTCTAATGCTGAGTGGTCTGAGTATATTTGGGACCCAAATATTGAAGCCACAAAGTTTGAAGACTTAGATATAAATCTGTTGAACATTTCTTTTAATCAAACAAAGTTTTAGAACATTCAGAGGCAAAGCAATCACGTATACATTAGAAGATCGTCACAAGTGTTGTAAGTTTTACCCGTGTGTTATTCATTGGATGTATACATTGATTGGAGTCAATGAGATAAGTATGCTACTGCAGGGCTTCTGAAATGCACTAGCCCGCTCGCCAATGGCTAGTTAAAATTACCACGGGCTAGTTAAAGTTCAAAGTCTACTAGCCCGGCGGGCTAGTTGATTTTCTCTCTTCAGTTTGTCAATCCCAGATGAAAATAAAAACATCGGCTTGATTACGAACCGTTTAAACTGCGCAGCTCTACACGTGTGCGTTTCGCCAAGAACGATCACTGAAGAGGGGCCGTATGGGTGATGATTCATTTCATATCATTCGATAATAAGCGCATCGGGAAGAGAGGAGAAAAATATCCCTTACTGTGCCTCATTCCCTGAATTGCAAGCCAAAAAATACTCTGTATGATTGGCTCGTAGCGCGTAATATTGATTGATATGAACCAATCTATCAGAGAAGGCTTTACATGATCGCTCAGCTTAGTTTGTTAGCGCTTTCGGTTTAGCTATGGTAGTATGGATCGATTTGTAAAAACAATTGGTTCAACTTCTGCCGAATCTGATACACCGGCTAAAAAAGCAAAACAATCGCATCAGAAAAAAATCGAAAAGGATAGATGCTATGATAAAAATGAAAGAAAGCGCGAATTTAAAGATGAATGGTACTTTGATCATGAAGGCAAAAAGCGAACGTGGCTCCACTACGATGGCTCCAAAATGTTTTGTACGCCGTGTAGACAGTACCAGAAACCGAAAGAAGGAAAAAAAAACAAACTATTTGTAGAAGGATCGACCAATTTTAAACTTGAGAGCATCAAGTCCCATGAAAGTTCAGAAGGACACAAGTGGAGTGTAGCATGCGATGCTAACAGCAAAAAGAAGGTTGAAGATACAGAGGCAGGAAAGTGCCTGACATCGTTGGACAAGGCACAAATGGACAAGCTGATAATTCTGTTCAGAAATGCCCATGCTTTAGCAAAACATGCTCGTCCATTCACTGATTTTCCTTGGATTTGCCATTAAGTCATAAACTCTCTCTCTCCCTCTCTCTTCACACGTTACGCTTCTATTCCAAAATTAGTTGAGCAGGCGATTTTGACAGCTGTTTACACGGAAATGATTGTGTTTAGATAGTAATAGATTGCAATTTATGCTTCCTAGCAAGCACATCCCTAGCACTCCATTTTACAGCTTATTTGATGCTTTGCCATTTCAGCAGGGCTAGTCAAAATTCTTGCGGGCTAGTAACTTTTCTAAGTAACTAGCCCGGCGGGCTAGTTGAAAAAAAAGTCTTTCAGAAGCCCTGCTACTGTGTTATGCATATTTTTGTAAGCATGTCTTGTATTATTTTTTAGAGCATTACCACCATCATTATTATCACTGTATTTCTGACTTTATCAATTGTAGTAGCATACCTGGGGTATGTAATTACAAACCAATATTGACAGGCCTACAATAGGTAGACACTCAAAATAATGTATTTGCTGCATAGTATATTCAACAACCAACACCAACAGTTCGTGAGGCATGTGAGAGACTGGCATGATGTTGCGCCTGCTGTCGGGTCATTGCGGCAGTGAGTGGAGGTGCGTTGCGTTAAGTAGATTACCGTTCCCGGAAACGGAGCGTATAGGGGACTGGATGAGTGAAGGCAGTATGATGTAAGAAGACGTGTTGCGGTAGGATGGTGACTTCAAAAGCGAGCTGCGACATTCAGATGATGAAGGCACGATGAATCAGGACGGAAAGTGAAGTGCGAATGCATGGGGTTTGGAGCGCACGAAGCAGCTGCGAAAATGACTGTAAGGGTGCCAAACAGGACGCCACGGAAAGGCCGGACGAAAGGTGCCGAAGAGGCCGTAGAAGAATGGGCCGATGGAGCCGCAAGAAGATGACCAAGTAGAGGCCACGTGAAGGAGGGTAGGCAAAACGCAGAATGCCGCTGGCGGTGAAAACACCTGTTGTCCGGAGGTCGCCACTCTCCACAGGGAACTCCACGTCGCCCAATAATTAAAAAAAGGTAATGGGCAGCCAGAGGCCGGGCAGACGGAGACGGAGACGGAACGAGGAGGGCCCTTCCACGCAGAGCAACCGCCGCCCGGCCAGAGGAGCCCAACAATAGAGAAGATGAAAGTTGTAGTGTGAAGTGGAGAGTCGTGTCGGAATCTCTCGCGGACAGCTGCGGTGGCTTCAACTTCTGGCGTGCCACCCACGGGACGGTGCATCCTCCTCCTATCGGCACGCCGCAGTGTCCGCGCGTCTGAACGTCTCCTGGAATTAACTTCTGCAAGAAGCAGAGCTGCACCATCTTTGGGCTCCCGATCGTCTCGATTTCAGAGAATGGCAAGAACTGCGGACAAGTCCTCCGACGGAGCAGAAAGCGCCCCTGCGCAAGCTGAGACGACGACTGCCGCGGTTTCAACTTCTGTACTGCCACCGCCGACCACGAGACCTGGAATCGTATTCGCACGCCACAGCCCTCGACCCAGCCTGGTTGATAAGTGGAGGTGCCTCGCTAGTAGAGGCTAAAATAGTCAAAAGGAACAGCGAGAAAGACGCTTGTTTGTAACACCTAATTATGCCATTCACAAGAACATAACTGAAAGCAAACATTATTTTACACATGCGAACTCCATTGCTACCGCACTGGACGCCTTGCAGCTTTAAACATGTTCTGCTTAGGGTAGCACAGTCTTCTGCTGTTACTCTCAATTGGATGCATTAAATTAATTTATGAAGCTGAGGTTCTAATTATAAACTACTATCACACATGTTTTCTCTCTATATTTTCCAGTTGCACCAATGGATTTGAAAAAAAGGCTTCTCTACCGTCACTATGGAAGAGGGCAGCTAATGGCTGCATTAGCCAAGTGTCCTGCAAACAATAAATCAGGTAATAAGATTAATATTTAAGTAACTAAAAAATAACTAACAAAATTAAAACATAAAACATAAAAATTAAAAAATACTAGTAAAAATATTTTTTAAATGTCCTTTTATTTGTTTAGAAAATGTAATAATTTTTCAGAACATGTATAAGAGTTACACAGTTATTTTTTAATACTGTCCCTACGCTATCCTATCCCGCAACTCAAAGGTCGTTGGGGCAGCACAGATGATCGTTTAACCAGCGTACTCCATCTTTCTCTGTTCTCAGCAACCCTCATGGCTTCGTTCAGTGTCAAACCAGTCCAATCTCGAATGTTGTCCTCCCACCTCTTTTTCTGTCTCGCTCTTCTTCTGCCTTCTTGCACCGTGCCTTGTAGGATGGTTTTTGCGAGGCCTGATGCTCTGGTGACGTAGCCATACCATCGGAGTTTCCGTTTCTTCACCACTGTGAGCATGTCATGTTGTCCAATGGAAGTGTGATGGTCTGTGGGTCTGTTGTTGGTGATGTGCTGAGTATAGGAAATGGCCTGAAGTCTTCTGTAGCACCTCATCTCCATGCTTTGTATTCTTCGTTGTAGATCTTCCAAATAGGTTGGAATAATTTTAGTCAAGCAGTCTGCAGAATATCAACTTAATTAGGAGAATCATCATTGACTAGTGTCACATTGTCAGCTAGTTTCCCCCTTCCCCCTCTCCCCTTTGCGGGATTGTCATTTTCATTTCTGACGTGAGCATTTTTTCACATTTTATTGTCCCTTTTTATCGGGAAATTCTGGGCCGTCTCCCCTGGGGAAGGTGTCGTTGTAACCTGTGGCGCACCCAAACTCAACCTACCTAATATTAGTTGTGTTTTTTATTTTTATTTTGCTGGGTGAGCAAACCGAAATACCCGGAGAAAACCCCCGAGACGTTGCCCGAGTCGAAAGAAAATAATATTCGAAAAAACATAACGCCATGCTGGATCGATCCCACACCCGTCAGTATCCATTGGATTCTAGCCTATGGACAAGGAAAGTTAGTCTCGCGTTTTACCACTCGACCGCAACGCTCGCCAGTTGCTTTCATGTTCATTTTAAGATGACTTTAAAATGACGTGAATAGAGCGAGAAGTTATGGGGATCAAAAGATAATGAAGTAATATAATCTAATTTGACATATATAGCGTTTTTATTCAGCCTGGTAGAGCTCGTGCTGCGATCTATACCAACATACGCGCTAGAATGTTATACACACTCTTTCACCATTACTTACACATATCTCTTGACCTTTGTTATTAAAAGTGTACCTAAGTTATGTTAAAGATGTTAATTATTAACAGGTGCAGGACACTAACGTGACCATTATACACTCACACTCCACACCAAGAAACCCATCACTTTCCGTACATCGCCATGCTTTTAGTCAATCCACCCCGTTTTTTATTGCACACATTCCTGGGACTTGAAGAATTAGCTCCATCGAGCAATAATCAGCAAAGATTTTTTTTATATTATTGATTTTAGCTCTGCATTGAGGCTGTGACCCTTCAGAAAAAGTGAAGAATGTTATTTTTTTTAATTGTGCATCGACCAGTCATTGAAGGAAACCTGTATGCTAAGTTTGAATTCAGCGGGATTGTAATTACCAGAGATATTGCTGGGCACACACACACACAGACAGACAGAGAGACAGAGTGAAACCTATGTATACAGGCGGGGTGAATAATTACAGGCATACGCCATTTTATGAAAATACGCTTATTACATTTTATATAGTACGTAGCAAAGAGTATGATTGTTAATTTTCAGCAATTCTTGGTCACTGCATGTTATTTTATAAATGTATTGAACTAAGACATAACGTGTATAAAATAATTTTAAATAAATTTAATAATAATTATTATTACAAAATAATCATTTAGATTTCAAGTAATCTTAATACAATAAAACATAACAATTGATTAATTACAAATACTAGATTTTTTATCCAAATCCAATGCATGCTTGTCCATCAGCTTCCATGTTTTGCACTGTGTTGATGGAGTGTGTATGTGAAGTGGACGTACAGTAAACCACCGGCCAACTCTAAGACTTATGTACATAGCACTATGAGGTTGTGTGGAAGACTCGGTTTTGTGGGGTACATTTTCATATGACCTCACAGCACCTATCTCAAACCCCCCTTGCCAAATTCTCTAGTGTCCTATGCATGTATTTATATCACCTCACAATACCGCTGGCATACTTACTATATGCACACACATACCACGCAAGGGTAGCACAGGGCATACATTTTTAAAGAGCATACATTTAATATCGGTCTGTTGGTTGGTCCGTTGCATGCAAAATTGATGTTTTTATTTTGCACTGGAATTTCTTTAATAAAAATATTTTCATTGTTTTTTATTTACACACGTCAATATCTTTTTTTCTTCCTAACCAACCGATATGTAGTTTGATATGATTGCTTGATCAAGTGAAGAGCAAAGTATTACAGACACTTCAAAATCAGCTGCGTTGATGTACATATATGAGGTTGGTATCTCTAACGGGATTGAGAGGTGGACAGTTTTATGAGGTACATTTTCCTATGACATTGCAATGAAGACCTCACAAACCACTGGCGGAGTTCACCACTATGTCTTCTATGTATTTATTTCAATCACCTCACAATACTGCTGACATATTCAAAAGTACAAACACACACGCACACACATACCTCTCCAGGGTAGCTCATGGCAAACATTTCCAAAGGGCATTCATTTTCAAAGTAACAGTTTTGGCCTTTCACTTGATGAAAAAACATTCATCACTGCTCGGTAATTATGTTAAAATTGCACAGCCAGCATAGCCTACTATTACGTCAAATTTGTTATGAAGTATTGTGTAGCTCGCAATGATTGTGTAACAATGACCACCTCACGCTGTTGAGTAGGCGGGCATGCGGTGAATTAACCTGTTATTCTCACAATGACTTCATGAATAGTAGCCTTGTTTCAAACTCTGCATTTTTGGTAGGCGTAAGAAATGGTTTAATACAGCCAGTTTGTTTCTTATTTTCTTTTTCTTTTTTCACAAACTAAATCCATACTAGGTACTCACTTTCATGTAGGATATTGTGAATAAGTTCACTAAGGGGCATGTGAATTATTGGCTTTGCCCTTTTAGTCTATATTAATGTTTGTACCTAACGAAATAAATACAGGATATTTTACACACAGCTACTATCCCTTCCTTCCCCCCCCCCTCTCTCTCTTTCTCTCTCTCTCTCTCCTCGTCCCCCCATCTTTCCTACAAACACACCTAAATCGGAATTAATGACGTAGACTTTTGATATGTTTCTTCAAACCTCAAATAATTATATTGTCCTTATAATTATATGGAGTTTGTGCTTTTCTTTCTTCAGGACCTGGAAAGACTGACCGGACAGATGGCTTTGCTGGGACATTCTACAACTAGTACAAGTAGCATTACTACTTTGGAGGATCAACATGAAGACGGAGGCACACCTGAAGCACTGCTGGTGAACAAATCAAGATCAGGAAAAATACTAGAAAGAAAATACAGCCAGACAGACTACAAACAACGGAAGAGTGCATACTACAAATACAAGTCCCTTCAGGAGTTTAAGTCAAAGAACATTCATGATTTGGCTGCACAAATTAAATACTACTAGTGATTCACTGTTCAGGACCATAAATTCAACACTGTCATTGTGAACAAATTTGAGGGCGTGGTATATGAACGCCTAAATGTTAAATCTAGATCAATTATTTGTATAGCAAAAGTGTGTAAGTGTTATACTAGTAGCTGCTGTTGTGTGGTATGCCGTTACGATGAGTATAAAAGTAGTTTTGACCTTGTTGCATTATGCTCTTTGTGCGATGATAATTGTTCCTGGAAACTGTGCAATGTTTCTGTGGAATGGAAATAAGTGCAGAGAGGACCAAAGTGATGACCAACAACACCAATGGCATCAACACGGACATCAAAGTCCAAGTCCAAGGCCAATCCCTCAACACTGTGCTTAGCTTCAAATATTTAGGAGCCCTTGTATTAGACAATGGGTCCCGACAGGAAGTCCTCTCCAGGATCGCACAAACAACTGCTGCCCTGGCGAGGTTAAAGCCAATTTGGAAAGACAGGATCATCAGCCTACATTCCAAGGTAAGACTGCTGCGCTCCCTTGTCATCTCCATCTTCCTATATGCTTGCGAAACATGGACCCTAACAGCAGATCTACAATGAAGAATACAACGCATGGAGATGAGGTGCTACAGAAGACTTCTGGCCATTTCCTATACCCAGCAAATCACCAACGACGAAGTCCGACAGACCATCACACAAGCCATTGGACAACACGATGACCTGCTCAAAGTGGTGAAAAAACGGAAACTCCGATGGTATGGCCACGTCGCCAGATCATCAGGTCTTGCAAATACCATCCTGCAAGGCACAGTGCAAGGAGGCAGAAGAAGAGGGAGACCGAAAAAGAGGTGGGAGGACAACATTCAAGAATGGACTGGTTTGACACTGAGCGAAACCATCAGGGTTGCCGATGATAGGGAAAGATGGAGTACGCTGGTTAAACAATCATCTGCGTTTACGTACCGTAGGTTATGAGGTTGTGTGTAAGACTTTCTGACGGGGTTGTGAGGTACCAAATTTTATTAGGTACATTTTCCCATGCTCCACAGTGCCCACCTTAGAAACCACGTGCTGAGCTACCAAGTATATCGCCTATACATTTATCTCAACCACCTCACAAAACCGTTGGAGTGCGACCACCTACACACACACGCGCGGATGTTTGCATGTACACCACAACGATGCTAAAAATGTGCTTACCTCACAACGTAGGGTACGTGGGCATATGTGTGGTGCCCCTATGACCTTTGAGTTACGGGATAGGATAGGATAGTATTTGGGAATGCCAATGTGAATGGCGTCGGTGAGACAAATGATAGAGGGCTGAGTGTCCTAGAATTACGGGAAAGGATAGGAAAGGATAGGATAGGATAGGATAGGATAGTTCCTATTTTTCACTGTGCTGTTCTTGAAATTCATTTTGGGGGTAGGAAACTCTGGTTATTGAGAATATATGAGCATCAGAAGCCACATTATAGTCAATGCCATTGAAAGTCAAGGTCATTCCAAGGTCACTGGCTTTTTTGGCATAATGCATCTTTTGCTGTAATGTATTTGATCTTACATGAGTGTATTTAGAGCTGGAGGTCAAAAGTCATGAGATCGTAGCACCATAACATCCTTGCTGCATCCAAACACTAGATTTTTTGGCATAATATTTTTTTACAAAGTAGTCTTTTATTTACATTAAAAGCACATTGCAACATTTAATAGGAGTATAAATGATAATAAAATGTTTTATACTATTATTTTTTAATGCACCGAGAACATTTGTTTTTCTCTAGAAATTCATTTTATACATTTTAAATATAAAGTTTATAAAGCATTTATGTAATTTATTTTTCGCCTTCTAATTTTAAATATAATTTTTGTAATTTATTTAATTATTATAGATTATTATATAATTATTATATATTATTTTTATATTATTATTATTATTATTAATATAATTAAATATTATTTTATCCTGGCCTTTAACGAACTTTGAATCACGGGGCTGTTTTAGGCAGTTAGAATTTGTGCTATAGGATTATTATTTATTATTATTTAATTATTATTATATTTTTTATTATTATTATTATATTATTATTTTATTAATTTGAACCACCTTGATGGGGCTTATAATTATTGTCCATCGAAGCCATGTCATGCGTGATTCCTGGTACACCAAACATTTTGCTATAGTTTTTATATAATGTAACAACATGAGTGTATTTGGAACAGGAGGTTAAGGTCATCTCAAGGTCAAGAGCATCGAAAGATCAAAGTCGGTATTTGCGTTTAATGTCTCATTTTCTTTTTCTTTTCTGTTGCTCATATTATGTTAAATATTGCAAGTTAAATAAGAAGCATGGAGTCATGGGGGCTTTACCCTTCTAGTTATAATGGTGTAATGTTTTGACGGTTTAACAGATTTTGGTTTTCTGTGGTCCTGATTCGGTTCCGCCTTGGTAGTCCGCTAGACCCTGTATTACCTGTAAGCATTTTCTGTATAGTGCTCCTAGCAATGTTCCCGATTAAGCACAGTGGTGCATCAATTACGCACCAAATACGAAAACTGATGCAGAAAAGTTTGTTTGTGTGCGTCCACATTTTTTCCAAATCGCTGAAGTAGCAATCGTGATAAATGAGTGTCCAACTAATTCACGCAAAGCCCACATCGAAGACTTCCATAGCCGACCATTCAGTGTTGTATCGCGAGTTGTCGTCCTTTAAAATCGAAGGTGCGAGCAATGTGTACTTCCAGTATGCATTTATATCGCTGCTGAAATGGTTTTCCTTCCCTGACAAACCAAATTGTGGAATCTCAAAATTTAGAAAAGGACTCGTACACCTTATTTAATTGTTTTGGATGGATTGTAATTGTTTTGTTGTGATGATGATTAGAATGGTAAAGACAACAATACTGTTGCTGATGTGATAATCCAAATATTTGGGGTCATGAGCAATCTTGCCACTGTAGATTGTTCAACCTATAAAGGGAAAGTGAAAGCACAGTTAAAACCTGTCTTTCCTTTATAGGCATGACGTTCACTGCGGCAACAGTACTTGGAGTGCCGGGGGTTTTCAGTATAAATAGTATACTTTATGGAAATTTAGTGCTTTAAATTCCCACTGTCGCTGTCTTCCTCATTTACTCTTTCCTATTCTGCTCTGTCCTTCACTCTGCTATACTATCTTCTTCTTCGCTAGATCAATGACCTACCTTTTTTCTTGAAAACTCTTCCTGACAAGACTCCTTGTTTGTGTATGAGGTCTGTTGGATCAGCTGAGTGTTGGACGCTTTCTGCCGGGTGGTCACTAGGGCTTCCTATGATGACTATTTAGCACTATAGGCATTTTATTGTATGTGTTGGTTGATGATTTATAATGATGTTTGTATTCTATTTTGTTTTTGTAACCGGGGTGTTCGTAGTTGAGGTCAACCCTCAGCCTTGTGGATCTTTATTGTAAAGTGACTCGTACATTAATTTTCCCACTGGGGTTGTTTCAGCAGATCTTTTATGTCTTGTCCGGTCCTGATTGGCTGATGGTGATGATTCAATCAATCAAATCCCTATTTGTTTTGTGACAACAAGTATGTTGCATAATGTACTTCTTAATTCTTGAGTAAGTTTAACTTTATATTGTGTATTGGGGAAATCAGTTTAACTTTTGATTGTATTTTTGACTCAAATGCATTGAAATGTATGTTGATGTTACTGTACTTACCCAAAAAACTTATGTTTTGACTCTCTCTCTCTCTCTCTCTCTCTCTCTCTCTCTCTCTCTCTCTCTCTCTCTCTCTCTCACCCCTTGGGGTCATGAGCAATCTTGCCACTGTAGATTGTTCTAACCTATAAAGGGAAAAGTGAAAGCCCCAGTTGAAAACCTGTCTTTCCTTTATAGGCATGACCGATTCACTGCGGCAACAGTACCCCCGTTGGAGTGCCGGGGGTTTCAGTATAAATAGTATCCCCACTTTCTGGAAATTTAGTGCTTTAAATTCCCACTGTCGCTGTCTTCCTCATTTGCTCTTTCCCATTCCTGCTCTGTCCTATCACTCTGCTATACTATCTTCTTCTTCGCTTGATCAATGACCTACCTTTTTTCTTGAAAACTCTTCCTGGACAAGACTCCTTGTTTGTGTATGGGGTCTGTTGGATCAGCTTGGGAGTATTGGACGCTTTCTGCCGGGTGGTCACTAGGGCTTCCTATGATGTTATTATTTAGCAATATAGGCATTTTATATGTATGTGTTTTGTTGATAATTTATAATGATGTTTGTATTCTATTTTGTTTTTGTAACCGGGGGTTCGATTAGTTGGGGTAAAGCCTCAGCCGTCCCCTGAGTGGGATGTCTTTATTGTAAAGTGACTGGCCGGTGGAGGGCATACAGTTTTCCCACTAGGGTTGTTTCAGCAGATCTTTTATGCGGATCGGGGGTTGTCCGGTCCTGATTTGGCTCGGAAGAGTCCGCTGGACCTAAAGCAACAATCAATCAATCAATCAATCAATCTCTCTCTCATGAAGCAAAGTCTGTTTTTCAAAGAGCCTTGAACTTGCTTGATCTTAATATAAATGAAGCGATTGGAGTGTTTAATAATTTTGTCAAGCAGAAAGCTGAGTGTATGAAGAGGAGACTTATTGTTGGCGAGACGAGCAATTGTGCATGGTTTGATAGGGAGTGTTCGGATGAAAGGAGAAATGTACGAAAATTACTTAGACAATTTAAAAAACATCCTACTTGTGAAAAGAGACAAAGCTACTGTAGAGCACGTAGGGAATATAAGAATTTCATATGTAGAAAAAAGAAGTTGTTTAATGATACTCAGTTCAATAAATTGATTTCATCGATAGGCAACCAGCAGGTGTTTTGGCAAGAAATTAGTAGGTTGTTTGGCAGACGAACTCAGCCAAAAAATGACATTACTATCGATGCATGGTATGAACATTTCAATGCTGTTTTAGATACGGATGATGAACATTTAGGTGGGGACCCAGACTTTGTTCAAAACTATGAAGAAGTTTTAGACAGACTAATTACAAGAGATGAAGTTTTACAAGCTATTTGGAAGTTAAAGCGTGGTAAATCTCCTGGACCAGACGGGCTTATTGGCGAATTTTTTAAATATGCTGGTAGCAGTGTTATAGATTTCTTAGTGAAATTATTTAATAAATTGTTTTTGACTCAAATGCATTGAAATGTATGTTGATGTTACTGTACTTGCCCAAACAACTTATGTTTTGACTCACATTCATATTCACTCACCCACCGCCACCCCTGCCCACTACCCCCCACCCCCCACCCCATCCAAAAAGAAGAAAGTCTATATTTTTGCAAATCTGTGCGAAATGTGTCCTAAATTAGTCCAACTATGACATGTTAATAAAAATTGTGTCCATCGGTCCGTCTGTGTGTGCGTCGGTCCGTCTGTCTGTCCGCCATCTGTGCAAAACTTGCAAGTGGATTAATATCTAAGAACCTATTTCAACTATCACAACTAAACTTGTTAAAATGGTGTATACTTATGAGACCTTATAAAGGATCAGTGAATTAATGACTTCACCTCAAGATCAAGGTCACAGGGTCAACAATTATTAGTTGTTGTTTTTTTAATGACAATTGTTCACACAGTTTACTCTTTTTTTTCTAGGTTATTAGTATTGAACTTATGATTCTTTGATGCATAATAGATATCAACGACCATGGACTATGAGAGATATAAAGTCCAGACTTGTTAAATTTAGAGATGATAGATTAATCTGGTATACATGTTCCCTTTTTGCTTTGATCTTGAAGGTCAAGGTAATTTTAGGCCTCGCAAAAACATACAAAATTAGGTCATTGTACAGTGGAATGGCTATTTATTTAACCCATAGTATGCAACAATATTGGGTTATTTGATCAGACATGCATGAAGTCACATGAAGGTCAAGGTCATCCCAAGGTCACCGTTGTTTTGGGCATAATACAACTTTTGCTGTAGTTTATTTGATTTGGAGCCGGTCATCTCAAAGTCGGGGTGTCGGATAGCGCAGTGGTTGGAGCACTCGCTACTGTGTCGCAAGTTAAGCGGTTAGCACTTGGATGGGTGACCGCAAAACGTGAAGCGACAAATAACAACGCCCCCAGTTGAGGGGGAAGGTAAAGCAGCGAGGGAGAGAGATGGGCATCACCCTCATTACGCTGGCCCAAGATAAGTGTGATCTCCAACATCACGCTCCCCTACGGCCACAAGGCTATGGGACTACCTTTAGCTTTTTACCTTTACCATCTCAAAGTCATGATAGAAAGATCAAAGTCGGTATTACTTTGAATTTTAATGCCACGTATCATTTTGTTTTTCTGGGCACTCATTTTCATGTTAGATATTGTGAGTTCTTAAAGGAACATGTGAGTCATATTTGGTTTGTCCTTCTAGTTAGATTTCTGCAAATCTGTGCGAAATAAATCTTAAATAGTCTAATAATAATAATGATATCCAAAGAAATATCGGTCTGTCCATCCCACAGGCGCTTGTACCTTGACTTGCGAATGCCTATGCCTGTGACGTGTCTTTTGTGTGTCCAGATACAAGTCTGTGGTGCATCCCCTCTGTGCAAACACTGTAACCTAGTTGATTACGCTAAACCTATGTCTTTGTACTGTAACCTGGCTAATTACACGAAACCTATTTTTGACTCACATGTATAACAATGTGAGTCTATGAACCCAAAACTCAAGTGTCTCGATTTGTGCAAATTTGCGCGATATAGTCTGAAATAGTCAGTCCAAAAATGAAATCCAAACAAATGCTTGTCCGTCCGTCTGTCACTCCCGTTGGGGTGCCGGGAGTTTCAGTATAAATAGTATCCCCACTTTCTGGAAATTTAGTGCTTTAAATTCCCACTGTCGCTGTCTTTCTCATTTGCTCTTTCTCATTCCTGCTCTGTTTTATCAATCTGCTATACTATCTTCTTCTTCGCTAGACCAGTCACCTACCTTTTTTCTTGAAAACTCTTCCGGGACAAGACTCCTTATTTGTGTGTGAGGTCTGTTGGATCAGCTTGGGAATATTGGACGCTTTCTGCCAGTTGGTCACTAGGGCTTGATATGATGTTATTATTTATCAATGTAGGCATTTTATATATATGTGTTTTGTTGATATTTTGTAATGATTGTATTCTATTTTGTTTTTGTAAATGGGGGTTCGATAAATTAGTGTATAGCCTCAACGTCCCTGCGTGGGATGTCTTTATTATAAAGTGACTGGCTGGTGGAGTGCCTTCAGTTTTACCACTAGAGTTGTTTCAGCAGATCTTTTATGCGGATCAGGGGTTGTCTGGTCCTGATTTGGCTCGGAAGAGTCCGCTGGACCTAAAGCAATAATCATGTCATGTAATGTAATGTCTGTCTGTTTTATACCTGGTAGGTTGTATTTAGAGCTACGAGTGGTCGAAATGTATCAGTGATTGAATTACTTACAGTCAAGTTCACAGTGTCAACAATGTTAGTCAAATATGACAATTAATAGTACACTTTTTTGCTCTTGTTTTCATGTGTGAACACAAATGTAGTTTAAAGATTTGCAAATATATAACTGTATCTGGAAAAAAAACACCATTTGAAATTATTTCCATATTGTTCTTGTTGCTTCTAGCATTTATTCATTGTTCAAAGTTACAGTACTTGACCTGTAAATTTAGATCGCCTGTTGATTTTGTTTCATCTGAATAAAAGAGGAAATGTATGTCAATTGTTTGATGATGTGTTTATACAGAAACAAAATAACACAAACCAGATCAATTGTATGACAGCGCAGACACTAACATGCTGACTCGGGCACTGAATACTTATGCTTGTTTGTTGTTTGTAATGTAATGGTGGTGGTGAATCAACATATGTTGTCATTCAAGCACGACAAACATATTAAAGTAAATCACAACCTTTTACTTTCAGAATTTTACTTCCACTGTATCCTGTATTCCCACAAACAATTTACATACTGTAAAACCTCCAATGTCTGTCTCTCCAGTATACCTCGCCTATTGTGTGACCTGTATTTATGACTGATAAGTTTACTTATAATATGAATTACACCTTTGTAATGGAGCGATCCTTTCCGACTGGTTTATAGAGTATAGGCTAAATTGAACAAACAAACAAAAACAACAAAATAAACAAAGGAAAAAAGATACTACAGATTCGTTTACAATTCGTTAATAAACGTTTGAAATAGTTTGCTTTTGAATGAGTGGCATGTGTGCCTTGCCTCTCTGTTTCCGTTGTAATGTAATTCCTTTAATATAAAATTCTCTCTTGAAATAATTTACTTTTGATCTGAACAAGTGGTATGTGTGCTTTGTCTCTCTGTTTAAGTTATCATACCCTTCTATTATAAGATCACATTTGGAGTGCATTTTGCAAGATCACATATTGGAGGTTCCAATGTAATAGATAAAGCACATTAACAACAATTTGATAATATGAAACAACCGCTATGCAACATTATGAACAAAAGTAAAACATTGACGCAAAATAACTAACCAACAGCAATAACAATCCTCACAGAACATTGTGTTAGAAGAGACTAATAATAATTAATCATATCAATCTGCGGGGGAAGAATGATGCTATGATATGTTCAGATAGGTAGAAAAATTAACGGTTTAAAAGTCACATCTGCTCGGTGTTTATTTTCAAATTACATGTACATACACTATATAATGCTGCTATGCTTATTTATCATTTATATATAATTTAATTACCAAAAAAAACCCATCTTACATAATGAGTATTGCAACAGATAATTTTCATAATTGGAAACACTGTAACGTACTTGTGAGGTAGTTCCTGTTGACCTCATGAATATTCATGCAGTTATACCTCACAACATAAGCACAAGGCTCCCATTTTCAAAGTAACCGGTTTGGCCTCATTCTTGATGAAAAACATTCGTCACTGCTCGGCAATTATGTTAAAACTGCCCAAAGTCAGCATAACCTAATATTACGTGAAATATGCTATGTAGTGTATGTACCCCACAACGATGCTAAAAATGTGCCTACCACACAACGTTGGGTAGGTAGGCATGTGTGTGTGTGTGAATGTGTGTGTGTGTGTTGTGTGTGTTGGTGTACGTGAAAAAACGCACAAATGGGTTTCAGACCTTGTCTTTTCTAGTAACAAATGGGTTTATTTGGTTGGAACCCACTTTTTTCCAGGACCCCACTTTTTTCTAAGTGCGCGGGAGTGCTCTTTTAGTGCATGGGAGTGCAGTTGTAGTGCATAAAAGTGTTTTTAAGTACACGCTCATGGAACTCCACATGGTTTCTTTTGACTTTTTTGGAAGGCTGGTAGAGTTACAGCTGTTTTAGGCTTAGGGTTAGGTTAAGGGTTAGGGTTAGGGTTTGGGTTAGGGATAGGTTCAAAAATTTGAAAATGTCAAAATAATGTCACGAAAATGAAAAGTGTGTCAAAATAATCCCTGTTTTTTTCACAACAGTCATCAGAATGTCGTTTTTACAAAATGTGTGTGTGGGTGTGTGGGAGTGTGTGTAGGTGGGTGTGGGTGTGTGTGTGTGTGTGTGTGTGAGACATGATAAACTTTTATTAATTATTCCAAATGTTTATTGATCAAGCTGTAGTCTAAGCAGATTTTAAGCAATGATTATGAATAAGCTTCTCTAAAAAGATTGCTAGAAAATACACACTTGCTGAAACGAATTGAATTAAGCTGAAATAGTAGAACTAAAAAGGAAAAAAAAAACAATCTAATCTAAACCTGACAAAAATGAATTAAATCCAAGCGAAAATTTGTTAAATTCTTATCGAACATGTCATAGGGTCATTACAATAAACAAAACTAAACTAACCCAACGTAAACTACTCCAAAATAGCCTAACCTAACCTCAACTAAACCAGATCAAAACTAAACTAACTTAACAGTTACCTCCACTGAATTGAAAAAAAAAAGTAAATGCTGATAGTGGAAACCAAGATTAAGTCTATGTCATTCAGTGTAGCTGAGCCTAGATGAAGCCTTCTCCTTCTCTTATACTGTTGTATGATTCCATAGGCAGCTCTATTCAAGGCGCTGTGCCACTTCTCCAGCGAGGCCAGCCTTGGATGATGGAATACAGCCTGTTGCCTGGACACGCAGTGGACGCTCCCCTGGCCTGCTTGTGGCCGTACAAGCTGTAGGAGCTGCTGATTTTGCCTTGCTGGATGCCACAGCTGATCAGATTCTGGGCAGCCTGGAGAGCCGCTGGGGTGGGGCTGGTGCTTGTGAAGGTGCCCATGAACGAGATGGCCACTGACCTGGAACAGGAGATGGTAAACTTATACAGAATGAAGTGATTGTCACGATACAAGCGCCTATTCGATATTCTGCCTTTAGTCCAGACAATGCGTCATAGACAATACGTCATAGACAGTGAGGATTATATTGTTTTCAGAATGACGTAGTGTTCGACATATTTTTTAGTGTAGTTCATTTTTAGATTGTTGTTACCATAGACAATTTGTGTACCATCCTTTCGATTGGCTGAATGTGAAAAAGATTCGTTAGGAAAACCATTCGAGCGACCATCTTTGGAGGGCAAGGAACGTATGTTTACGCCAGACCAATATTCGGATTACTGAGGTCATAAATTTGGTTCGAAAAGCTCGTCTCATCCTAAACAACACGTGTCGTAACACAACAAACGAATCCTGAGCTGGTAAGTTAAGATTCGATGTGTGAAGCTGAGAAATGGGTAGTCTTGTGCTTGTGTCCATTGCGCCATGCGAATCATTCATCGTCCTTCATCAAGGTGATTCGTTGGTATTCTTCAATGTATGCAATTTATATAGAAATAGTTATTTTAACATGTTGTTCTCAATTCATATAAATTCTTCAGTGCGTGAAATTTATATGGTAATAGTTAATTTAACATGTTTAGCTTAGTTCATAAAGAATGTTGGTGCATTCTTGATCATTGGAACAGTGTGGATGAACAGCGAGGAAAGAACATTATTGTGTTTTGAGAATAAGATACAATAACCCGTGAATATGCAGGGTTCTTATTCAAACCACGTCAACGGCGTTCCTCGCTGGTCATTCAACAGGATGCAGATTGTGTATTTAGTCCCTGTTAATTTGTCTGTGCGCAGGGAAAGGATTTTTCTTTCTTCCTTATATTTCCGACTGTTGGATTCCTGATATGATCATTTTTAACCTACTTCCATCCTCAACGCCTATTCTTCTGATGACATGGAGTTCGTCATATCCTTGACGTCCATGTGAAGCCAGCTGGACGACATATCATCCTCTTGGTCAAACGTTAGGACAGAGACTGGGTTAGAATCCTCAATATAAAAGGGACAATTCTTCTTCTCCATCAGGGAATCTACGTCAGCTAAGTGACATTTTTAATCAACAGTGAAATTCCTCAGAACCATGTCATCACGGGTTATCGTATCACATCATATGAAATAAATATCATCTACCATCAACCAGTGGTATTCTTTTTTAGTTGTAAAAAGGCAAACAGGACGAATGAATAGCCAATAATTTCTTTTATTCTTTATTTTCTATTTCTCAACATTATTTTCTTGTTTCTTTTCGATTTTGGGCATAGTAAAAGGAGGAAATTGATTCTATTTATATAAAATTCTTTAGTCTGTTCATTCACCTTTTAACATCAATATAATCAATATAAATTATATATATATATAACGCGACAGTGATATAGGTTGATTTTCCATTTTAAAATCTTGAACATGTACAGTCAAAGTTCCCCATCAACCACTAAAGTAGAACGATACAGAGTCTAATACTTTATATACCACTTACAGTTTATCTTTTCAGTAAAACTTTTAAAAACAAGTGTGAATGTTTGTCCTAAAAATGTGTGTACTCCACCTTCTATGTTCTGTACACTACATTGCTGTATTCTTGATCCAAGACAATTTACACATGAAAGTTGGAGGACGGAACTGCATATACGTTTAGTACTATGTGGTAGATGACCTGGTATCTATCAAAATGAATATGGGAGTTAACCGCAGCCTTTCTTATTTCATAGTTGGCAAGAGTTATGTTTCTTGGCTATTACTACCACGCTATAATTTTAGTTTTGGCGACAAGAAACTAGTTATTTTTGTTTTGTTTATACGAAAATATTTGTTATTTTTAAGATTAAAAATGGTGTGGTATAATGATTAAAATAACAGTTGTTTTTACGATTGCTTTGTTAATATTTTGGGCACGCTTAAAAGACTTTTTTTTCTCCCTCAAGGCCATTGTGAAATAATTTGCAGTTTCGTCCCTGCTCACAAAAAGGTAATTGTTGTGTTGTTTTTGATTGAGATATGCTGTATAATTTATGCATTTTATAGTTGAAGGTACCAGATATGCAAAAATACCAGTTTTGATTGTGTATTTGACTGTATTTCTGCATAATTTGATGTTGAAAATGTCGATAACAGACCACTTGCTTTGCTCTGAATCTATAGTAGTTTTGTCATGTGTTGTAACTGATGCTAGATTTTGGTTGCATTTGCAGGTTTCGTCTAAGTAAGTAGTTAAGTTTCATTTTGGGCTTTAGGCTTAGTTTTGGCTTAATTTGTTTGAAATATTGTGGGGGTGTTTTATTTATTTATTTTTTTTTTTTGGTGTGAACAGAAAATAAAGATAGGAATACAAATAAAATAGAAAACAGAAGTTAATTTAGTAATTTCTGGTTATTTTAATATAGTGTATTCTAATATAAGAAATCCAGTGTACCACCCCATTGCCCCTTCTCGACGACATAGAAATAAAAGAAATATCAATAAAAGTTGTTGAAATTAATATCTTATTATTTTACCACCCTCATCATCAGATCTCTACAGAAACTCCTTCTTCGTAAGGACAGTAGTGGAATGGAATAGCCTTCCCGATGACATCATCAACCTATCCTCACCTAGCTCATTCTCCACTGCAATCGGGAGGTACAGGGAGGCTGACAAGTTCTTATAGAGTCAACATAATAGAACAGTGATTTTAAACTTTTAATTGTACACATATCACCAGGCTTCCACAAGAGGAGCCCTTTTAAGAATATAATAGGCAATATGAAGTTAGTACAAAAAGAACTATGGAGCATAATTTTTTTTTTTTTTTTAAATCAAATTAATTAGCGCGCACACACCACCACCACGTTAATAGCCATCTATGGCTCCTGTGGTGTGTTCTGCCAACAACATCATCGGCAGTATCCAGATCCAGAGATTATTCTTTCTTTATGTTCGTTTGTAAATGATTTCTTTCTTCTTTTTGTTCTATGGAGAGTTGTGGGTGTGTGGCCTTTCCTGTCTAAATAATTATAAAATATTTATAACCGTCACTCCGGTTTGCATTTTGGTACCAATGAGCCTCACCTTGTGTCTCTCTTCTCGGCATTTGAAATTGCAATTTATTCTATGTCATAGAGTGCAAAACAGAACCTGTTGTTGTAGCCTTTTGTGTGAGCGCCGACCCGGTTCCAGCCAATTCCTTCATAGATCTTCCCATCTCCTCCCACCAAGAAGTTGTAACCAATGTCGCCCCAGCCTGGACAACAATATAGCTTGTAAAATAATTTTAAACGTGAATCATCATCATCATCATCATCATCATCATCATCATCATCATCATCATCATCAGCTGCATCATCTTCATCGTTATCGAAGCCATCGAGGTCGTCATCATCTGTGTCGTCGTTTTCGACAATATAACAACTTCCGGTTGTCGTTACTCTTTTTTGTGTGTGTTTGTATTTTAATCTTTCGCTTGATTTAAACAATATATATGTTAGGGAGGCACTGTGGTCTAATGGTAGTGCTTCGGCTTGCGGATCTGAAGGTCCCGGGTTCGAGCCCTGGCCGGGCCATTGTGTTGTGTCCCTGGGAAAGACACTTTACTCCTGTTTTCCTACTCCTTCGGATGAGAGTATAAACCGAGGTCTAGTCTGTGTCGCATACATTCCATCATAACGGACTTTAAAGATCCTGACGCTCATATCCTAGACGGGTGAGTGCCGGTGACAAGAACACACCCAGCATGCACCTAGGTCCTTCTCCCCCATCCCTGGCTGCCCAAGATTGTGCTCAGTTGTCCGGGCGTCAGACCATGCGCCCAAAGGCGGCAGGTGGGCGTCTCTGGCGGTTTGAGTTAGATCCTGTATCGGCCAGCGCCTTGAGCAGCTCTTGAGCTGGAAAAGTGCTATATAAGAACGATTAAATAATTTATTTTTTAAATTTTTTTTTTAAACTATACCTAATACGCTTAACTTAAGAATCTGGAAGAATGAATTTGGGTAGGAATGAGAAACATACACTGCATAAGCACACAAGACACACAAGTGGTATCGACCGATAATACTGTTGAAAAAGGTATAATATAATGATGTAAGCTTAAGTCACTTAACGAATATGAACCAATTATGTGTGAGAGATCAATGCATCAGCACAAAAAAAGAGTTTATATAATTTACCCTTAGTGTTCATGTGGTAGTTCTGAGTGCTCCTCATAACGCTACTGCAAGATGATTGGCTGCTGCACGGGGACCCAGCAGTGTGGTGGATGAACACCAGGCTGACAGGTGTACGCATCGCACCGGTTCGCGTGGGTGCACGTGCACCCCACTCTGAACGGGATACAATGGTGACGCCGCTGCAAGTGCCTGCTGTCCCTGAAGTTACTAATAATAATAATAATAATAATAATAATAATAATAATAATAATATGTTATGATGATGACGAGTCATTCTTTTCCTGTAGCAACGAGGGCTTCTGGAAAATATCGACTGCTCAGTAATGACCGCTGACTGGAATGTTGTGAGATCCGCCGATAGCGGCGACGGGCGGTTAGTCATCAATAGAGCAGGAATTGACGAAAGGAGCGCTAGGATTTAAAAAAAAAAAAAAAAAAAAAAAACTGTCTTGAAATGCAACTTTTGGACGAATTAGGTCAAACTGTGTTTTTTTCTGACAGTTTAAAAATATTTTCTAACCGTTTGTTGACGCCGGCTATGTCTTCACTTGGTTTCATACAATTTGAGAATCAAGAAGGTAGATCGTCTTTTGAGGCGGAAAGAGCGCAATATCGTAGATAAACATAAAATACAAGAATTTGGTCGGATTCGTATTCTTAGTTCAATTTGTCATTACGCATCCCGATTAATTTCTTCTCTAAATCCTCTTCATACCGTAGAAATATGCGCTCTTTCCGTCACTTACTTCTCTATTGATGACAACAGGTCATCACCACTGTCAGAAAGCGTCTCCCAGAATATTCCTGTCGGCTGTCACGGTTGAGCAGAAGATAAGGTCCAAGAAGCAGTCGCTGCTTCAGAAAACCTCTCCAACAGGTTTCTTGATGACGATGATGATGATGATGATGATGAAGATGACGACGATGATGATGATGATGATGATGATGATGATGATGATGATGATGATGATGATGATGATGATGATGATGATGATCATGATGATGATGATGATGAATCTTCCTTATTATTATCACCATCATACAAAGCTTGTGTAACATGTTTATCTTTAGAGAAAAAAAAACCAGGAAAATATTCATAACACGTGTCAAGTCAGATGACGGGATAAGCTCAACACAATAGCAAAAACTAATATTTTAAAGCTTGTAAAAGCCCAGCATGTGACAATGACTACTGACTGAAATTGGCAGCTGACAGGCGACGGATTCCATATTAAATCACAACAGGAAATAACGTATGCAATGTGTCAAGTGCATAATTTTTTTTTTAATTCTAAACTTTTAATTCTCATAAACATTTACAAGGATAATTGTGTGTAGTGTCCAGAAACATACAAACAAATCCCAAAGTGTTCAAAAGTAAAAATGTAAACAATCCATTACAACACAATACTATAAATATATTAACATTCTCCTTCCCCCCCCCCTCTCCCCTTCCCATCTAGTACTGCTAATTGGATTAATTATTTTTCGGACAATGTGGACCCTATATCAATTTTAATCCTAATGCTGATTCTTGGCGATTTTAACACTGACCTTTTGAAGTTAGATGGAAATTCTAATACATCCTCTTGTTTTCTTTTGTTTCTCTTTCATTTCCTTCCACCTTCCCCTCATCTCTTTGAATTTTTACCTTTATTCTTCTTTCTTAATCCCTCTCTCTCTCTCTCTCTCTCTCTCTCTCTCTCTCTCTCTCTCTCTCGCATCCAGCGCTTATTCTTTTACCCTTGCAAAATAAAATTGTTATCTTATCTAATATCTCTCTCTCTTCATCTCTCTGTTTTTTTTCCTCACTTCTTCCCCCCCCCCCCCCCCTTCCCTCGTACTTTTTATGTGATAACTCTTCGGATCACGCTTATATTTGCTCTGCTTCAAAACGGGAACAATCAGAGCGTTGTTCCAAGCCGAAGGCACGGTTCCCTGCGACCAGCATCTATTAAAGAAATCGGTCAAAAACAAAAGAACGTTAGCAGGAAAATGTTTAATCATCTCATACGATAATCGGTCTGCTCCGGTCGCTTTCCGAACATTCTTGACGTTTTTAATCCCGAGAACGACCTCGGCATGACTGTATGGAAGGTTAAGGGGGTGGGCAAATCAGGAGTTAATGCAGTGAACTGCGCGCTCTGCGAGTGTCGGTGCTGCCGAACTACCTCAGACAGAGACGCAGACTGACTAGCAGCAGCGAAAGCAGTCGCCAAAATGTCAGCTTTTTCCTTATCGGACTTCGTTTCCTGACCATCAACAACTAGAGTCTGCTCAGGAAAAACGCCTTTGTTTTTCATTTTCTTTACCTTTCTCCACAAGGTCCCTACATCCTTAAAAGTCTGCACATTTTCCTGCAGATACTTATCCCAGTGCGCTTTCTTGGCCTCAGCCACAGTCTTCCTGCAGCGCAGTCTGGCCTTATACCGTTCATAGTCTACCATAAACCGGCTTCTTTTGTATTTTCTTAACCAATGCTTGTTTGTTTTTATAGCTTGTTTACAATCCTCAGTCCACCAGGGATTACCCAACTCACCCTTCTTCCCCCTCCCCTTCTTTGGGATGCTTGCGTCGATCGGCAGCTGTTAACACAACATCTCTGTAGGCTTCGTACTGTAAGTTAACGTCATCCACTACTGGGGAAGTTCGCCCTACTCAATAGACTTTCAAACATTATCCAATCTGCCTTATAGTAGTTATATTTTGGCGTGCTGTCGTGCTCTCTTAGACACGCTGTTTTCTTTAATATGCGTATAATGATTGGGACGTGATCAGACCCAAGGTCATGGAACTGTTTCCCAGAAAGTGACAGGTGCCAGAGTAGGTGATGATACGAGACTAAGGTCAATCGCAGTTGGCACGTGATCTGCTCTGTCTGGGAGTCTAGTGGGAGAGCCTTCGTTTAATAAAAATAGATTAGAGTTCGCAATATTTTCGGCGAGGCACATTGCCACCCCCTCTAGCTTCCGTACCTGTGCCTCCCCATAGAGCGTGGTGAGTGTTAAAATCCCCAACAACTACCCATGGCCCAGCTGACGTCCGCTTAACGCTTCCATACCGGTCAGCCAGTCTGTCTGGCTGCCTGTACAGCCGTCCGGGTAGTACACATTGAGTATATTAGTGATGCACGTTTGGACAGCAATTTGTACACATGCTGATAGAGAAGAAGAACAACAAAAAGATTATGATTTTGATGATGATGAGGAGGATAATGATGAGGATGATGAGGATGATTGAAATTAAGAGGTTGTTGTTTACTGGCATACCCATCCCTGTTAAGTCACTGTTGATCAACATTCGATAGTTGATTTTTTAAACGATCTCATCATCATCATCATCATCATCATCATCATCATCATCATCATCATCATCATCATCATCATCATCATCATCATCATCATTATCTACAAACAACAACATCGACAAACAACAACTATCAGAAATAACCACAATATAAGCAGCACTACTAAATAATATCAACACAATATGTCAGGAGTCTCCTCTCTGAAAATCCTTACCGGGAAGAGAGGGGACTATAAACTGATTTAATTAAAAAAAAAAAATCAACAGAAGGTGCAGGACTTCATACTATACTGTTTACTTTGCTCAGCAGGTGTTTTGAGAGCACTCTCCCGCTTACCAAATGCCTTTTCATTGTTCAATGATTCTTTCAAGTTTTACCAAATCGTCTTTCTGTGGAAGTCGTTTGCGGACAAGTAAGAAATGCTGCGGGCGAGTAGCTTTTGCGCATTTGCTGGAGTTAATAGTCCGGTGGGCGAATTGAAAGTTCTGGCTTTAAGTATGTACGGCACGTGATGCCTTAGTAGATATTTTATCTGTCGAAGTCATAATCTATTTAGGCAGTAAAAGCCTTTAAAATGTACATAATACAATTAAAGACATTAAAACGATAATAAAAGAGCTAGGAAATGTAGAGTGAATATATATGTTCAGATAATATACATCAGCACTTAAAACAACAACAACAACAGCAAAGCATTGAATATGTTAAAGTGCTGATGCCTTATTTTTTCCAACAATACCACCGTTTTATGTAACAGCCGGTTATCATAAGAAATGTAAAAGAAAAAAAAAACTTCGCGTTGAATGAACTTAAAAAATAAATAACACATAAAATTGTGACATTTTGAGGCAGATTATACGATTAAGCAACATAAATCATTGCGGTGTTAAAATAAATGCAGAAAATATTACCCCCTCCCCTCTCCCCCTGCGCAAAAAGCAAAAATCTAAAAATCACCAAAAAAAAAAACAACAACATAAATAGCCTATCACGTTTCACCATTCTGTAATACATTGTTGTGTGCGAGTTAATAAATAATCAATGTTATGCTTTTTATCGCTTTTATTGACTCACATGCATTGCCACACCCCAACAACAACGAAATTCAGATTTTTGCAAATCTGTGCGAGACAAGTCCTAAATAGTCCAAATATGACTATAATTTTTTTTTTTATCCCCAGGATGCGCCCGCCGTCTGGAAAACTTGCAAGTGGATTACTATCTCAGAACTTATTTCAACTATCACAACGAAACTTGGTAAGATGGTGAGACTTATTAAATGATCAGTGAATGAATGGCTTCACTTGAAGGTCAAGGTCACTGAGTCAAGAAATGTTAGTCAAAAAATGAAACATTTTCATAAAATGGCACCATTTTTCTAAGTTATAAATTATGCTTCTTTGAGGCATGATAGATATCAACGAGATACACATCCTATGCACATTTGGTCAACCTCACTCCAAGGTCAAGGTCATTTGAGCAGTCGAAAGTAGGTTGGATTAAGGTACTTTGAAGTGACCTTGACCCTAAACTATAAGATATATGAAGTTCAAACTTGTGTATTTAGAAATGATAGATTGATCTTTTATATATGTTCCGTTTTTGCGTTGATCCTGAAGGTTAAGATCATTTTAGACCTTGCAAAAACAGGTTTTTTTTAAAGTGTATTTGGAGCCAGAGGTCAAGGTCATCTCAAGGTGAAGAGCATAGAAAGATCAAAGTCGGTATTACTTTGCATTTTAATGCCACCGTTTCACTTCTTTTCTTTGTAAACAGTCATTTTCATGTTAAATATTGAACGTCCCACAAGGAGCATGTGAATCAAGTGAGTTTTGCCCTTCTAGTTATTACTTAATGTAAACATTTTCTCCAACTTACCTTGAAATAAAGCACACCCCACAGCAACAAACAGCACAGCGAAAACGGATTTGCCGCCCATTTTTGTCAGCATCGACCCCAACGTGATGTTGTTGTTTTGTTTTTCAAACAATATTTTATTTTCTCTTAATCAGATTGGTAGTCGAAAATGTTCCCGGGTTGCGCAGAGGCTGCCTTTTATAAGCACCGCATCGCAAAGCGGAAAATCCCATTTCATGTATTGAAACAAGGAAGATTGGGCGTTTATGGAAATGATGGGCTGGGAGAGGGAAGAAAGAGAGTGAGGATGGCAAAGGTTCTTGAGAAGATAAGAGTGGGAAGTGATGGGAGACAGGGGAAGACAAAGAGTGCAGGAAAGGAAAATGCAGCGCGATGGAAAAGTGGAAAGGGAGAAGATTTGGGGATGGGTGGGTTAGATGATGCTGAAAATGGTGAAAGGAGGTGTGAGAATGTGGGTGGGTGAGGTGAAATTTTGGAGTGGAGTGAGTTACGGGGAAGAGATGTAAGGCGCAGTCGGTAGCGTAGCCTAAATTCGAGAACAAAAACAATAAATCGGATTTAAGTACTTTTACTTTCTTGTGAGATTTTATAGAAGACAACGGATACATCGCAGAGTGGATCCGCGTGGTAAGCCGAATTCATCAAATATAGCTACACAGATTACATTACATTACATGATTATTGCTTTAAGTCCAGCGGACTCTTCCGAGCCAAATCAGGACCGGACAACCACCGATCCGCATAAAAGATCTGACGAAACAACCCTAGTGTTAAAACTGAATGCTCTCCACCAGCCAGTCACTTTACAATAAAGACATCCCACGCAGGGGACGCTGAGGCTATACTCTAATTTATCGAACCCCCGCTTACAAAAACAAAATAGAATACAAACATCATTATAAATTATCAACAAAACACATACATATAAAATGCCTACATTGCTAAATAATAACATAATAGGAAGCCCTAGTGACCACCTGGCAGAAACCGTCCAATATTCCCAAGCTGATCCAACAGACCTCACACACAAATAAGGAGTCCTGTCCTGGAAGAGTTTCCAAGAAAAAAAGGTAGGTGAAGCGAAGAAGAATACAGTACAGCAGATTGATAGAACAGAGCAGGAATAAGAAAGAACAAATGAGAAAGACAGCGACAGTGAGAATTTAAAGCACTAAATTTCCAGAAAGTGGGGATACTATTTATACTGAAACCCCCGGCACCCCAACGGGGGTTAGAGTGAACAAATAGGAAGGCGAACTTTTTGTACTTAAGGCACCTCTTCCCAACAGGGAATGGGGTGGCCTGTATCCTCAATTTTCAGCGATTTGGCTTCTCCCCCAACCCCACCCCTCTCCTCCTCTTCCTCCCCCATTAGAACGAGACAAAACAAGTTAAACAAAATGACAAACAACGTCAATACAATTATAAACCAAAAGCGAATGTTTAATGTAGCAATTCGGTATATAATGAAGCTTGAGCAAAGCAGTACAATTAATAAACAATAACAGTAAACCATTATTAAAAAGACACCTTTCCAAAGATGATCCACTTGTTCCATTGTACTATTACCATGGGACACGACAGCATTTAAGCTTTGCTTTGGTGTGCCCTTTATGGTCTCCATGCTTTGTTTGCTTGTCTGGTGAAAAATAAAATTCTGTTTAAACCAACCGTAAACCACTAGCATCGAATGAATTTTAAAACTACATACACAATAAGGTAACGTTCTGTTTACATATTGCATCTTTTTTCAAAAATAGGGTAGTCTACCTTTATAAAATATCATATCAACCACGAAGTTTTAGTGTAAGCCTATATAGGTGTAGTAAGCTTGCATATGTAGTAACAGATCAATAGTACATGTTCAGTCATCCTTCAGAAGGCTTGATGGTTCAAGTCTACCTTTCCAATATGTCGTTCGTATATTATAAAGATTTTTGTGAGTGTGTGTATGCGTATGTGTGCGTGGGTGTATATGCGCACAGCGCGTGCATGATATTATTTTATTTTTTATTCCAAGAGCGCCATGAACAAGTTGAAGATAAAAATCGCGAGTAGACTAACTTCGATTGAACGATGGTTATGGGTGAACCACTCCAAATTTAGCTTTGCTTTGAAATGAAGGGAAATAACCTCAAGAAGCCAAAATAGAACGAAACAAAAATATGGATTTAGAAGACATTTAAAATTTTAAAAAAATAAAACATAAACTATAACCTACTAACTTAAACTAAACTAAATTAAACAAAAACCAAAGAAACTAAACTTAGCTGATGGCGTATGCCAAAGCCATACAGCCTGGCTGATCTAATTGAAACTATTCTACTTCCGTCTCGTGAGTGAGAAGCCTCGCCTTGTCTCAGCATCGCGCTGTGTGATTCCATACGCCGCTCTATTCAAGGCGCTGTGCCGCTTCTCCAGCGAGGCCAGCCTTGGATGATGGAATACAGCTTGTTTCCTGGACACTCGGTGGAGGCTCCCTTGGCCTGCCTATGTCCGTACAAGCTGTAGGTGCTGCTGATTTTGCCTTGCTGGATGCCACAGCTGATCAGATTTTGGGCAGCTTGGAGAGCCGCAGAGGTGGGGCTGGTGCTTGTGAAGGTGCCGATGAACGAAATGGCCACTGACCTGGAACCGAAGATGATATAGGTTTTTGTGTGTGTTTCTGTTTTTAGGAGAGGGAGGGGGGGGTAGGGGATGGAGATGGGTTAATATATAAATCATACTGCACATATGTTAGTTCATGTACGCTTTTGTCTTATCACTGTGATAGCTTGTGTTAGTATATAGTTCAGTGCCTGTTTTTTTGTTTTGGTTTTTTTTTCTTCGTGTTTTATTGTATTGTACAGTCTTTTATTCTGCGAGTGCGTGTGTGAGAGTATGTGTGCGAATGCTTTAAGCAGACTTTTAAGTGGTAGAACTGCGCTTTATAAAATATATAATCATCAGTTGATTTCCATTTCGATAATCTTTTACAGTCAACGTGACCTATAACCATTGTCCACAGATGAACATTAAATTAGAATGACACATAGGGCTCATATTTTATATAGGTAATGCTTAGGACTACAGTTCAACTATTTAGTCAAACTTTCCAAAAAAAAATGAGTGAATAAAGGAATGATGCTTCCCTTAAAAATGGAGACACAACCACCTTCAAGCGATCTCATCGTGTGTGAGGTCTGTTGGATCAGCTAGGGAATATTGGACGCTTTCTGCCAAATGGTCACTGGGGCTTCCTCTGATGTTATTATTTGGCAATGTAGGCATTTTATATGTGTGTGTCTATTAATATTTTATAATGATGTTTGTATTCTATTTTGTTTTGTAAACGGGGGTTCGATAAATTATAATATAGCCTCAGCGTCCCCTGCGTGGGATTTCTTTATTGTAAAGTGACCGGTTGGTGGAGTGCCTTCAGTGTTACCACTAGGGTTGTTTCGGCAGATCTCTTATGCGGATCAGGTGTGAGTCCTCTTTCAGCGAAGTTGTGTTCTTGATTTTGTGATCCTGATTCGGCTTTTTGCAGTCCGCTGGACCCTGTAAGCAATAAATAACTAACTAATCTTCAAGCGAGCGTCGTGGCCGCGTGGTTTAAGGCGGGACTAACTTGCCTTGTCCACAGGCTAGAAACCAATGGCGCCTGGCAGGTGTGGAATCGATCTCGCCTCTGGGCGTTATGTTTCTTCCGAATATTATTTACTTTCGAATCGGGCAATGTCTCGGGGGTTTTCTCCTGTTTGCTCCCCCAACGAAATGTCAACAAGCAAAAGAAAAAAAAATCAAATAAACCCCAATTAATATTAGGTAGGTTGGGTTTTGGCTCGCCACAGGCTGCGAATACGCCTTCCCCAGTGGAGATGGCCCAGAATTTTCCGATATAAAGGGACAATAAAGTGTCAAAAATCAAAATCAAATAAACTATTCTGACTCTACTTTGCTGTTCTCTTAACCCAAGACAATTGACACGTGAAAACGGGATCGGGAGGTTGGAGGTTGGAGCTGCACATAACATTATGGGTTTGCATTTTGGTGGCAAAAAGCATCACACTCAGTTGGCATTGGAAAACGTATTGGCAAAAGAGAACGCTGCTAACCTGCTGTTGTAGCCTTGTGTGTGAGCGCCGACTCTGTTCCAGCCACGCCCTTCATAGATCTTTCCATCTCCTCCCACCAACCAGTTGTAGCCAATGTCGTCATAGCCTGCACGCCAATATAATTTGCAAATAATGTATATATATTGTTCATCATCATCACCATCATCATCGTCGTCGTCGCAGCGGGTCGCTAGCCGAATACTGTTGCGAGAGTTACGTTGTGAAGTCGATGAATAAACTTAGAGAGAGAGAGAGAGAGAGAGAGAGAGAGAGAGAGAGAGAGGGGGGGGGGAGGGAGGGAGCTAGGGAGGCAGGAAGGGAGGGAGAGAGAGAGGGAGAAAGAAAGAGAGAGAGAGAGAGAGAGAGAGAGAGAGAGAGAGAGAGAGAGAGAGAGAGAGAGAGAGAGAGAGAGAGAGAGAGAGAGAGAGAGAGAGAGAGAGAGAGTTTGTAAAATTTACCCCGATTGTTCATGTGGAAGGTTTGAGTGCTCCTCATAACGCTGCTGCAAGATGACTGGCTGCTGCACGAGGACCCAGCAGTGTGGTGGATGAACACCAGGCTGACAGGTGTACTCATCGGGGAAGTCGACGTGGGTGCACGTGCACCCCATTCAGAACGGGACACAATGGTGACGCCGCTGCAAGCGCCTGCTGTCCCTAATAATAATAATAATAATAATAATAATAATAATAATAATAATAATAATAATAATAATAATAATAATAATAATAAACATTTGCAACGGGTTTATCCTTACTGCACGCGCAAAGGAAAATATTCATGGCAACTGTCAAGCAAGAGCTAATATTTAAAGTGAGTATGAGGCTTTTTTTCAATTATGCGCATAACTATATTTTTGAGACAGAATAGGCAATTTGTCACAACTAAGTCTGAATCTCAATAGGTTTCTTCTTAACAAAGGTGACAAACAAAGCAAATAGCTATATAGTTTTCAAAACAAAATTGGTCTTTAAAAATGTTTTAAGTAATATAGATATTGTGAATAAATTTATTAAATACACTTTGCTGCCTAGATTATAAAAACTGATCTCTCCTTCCTATCCTACCCTGTAACTCAAAAAGTTGTTGGGGCACCACAGATGAAGATGTTGAAGAGTGTTGGAGAGAGTAGACATCCATGACACACACCGATTGCTGTTCTGAACCAGTTTCCGATGGCGCTGTTATGGAGGACTGCACTGGTAGCCTTGTCATACAGACTTTTGATGACTTCAATAATTTTTTGGCTGATGTTGTACACTCTCATGGTTGCCCACAGGGCTGCATGCCAGAGTCGGTCAAACGCTTTCTTGAAGTCTACGAACACATGATATAGATGTTGTTGGTGCTGTAGGTATTTCTTGCAGATTATTCTGAGGTTGAAAATCTGTTCAGTGGTACACTGTCCTTCGCCCTGTCCTGAATCCTGCTTGTTCTTCAGCTTTGATTTGTTCAGCTTGGGGTTTCAACCTGTTGAGTATTATTTTCAGGAGGACCTTGCTGGGATGGCTGATGAGGCTGAAAGTGCGGTAATGTTCACACTCCTGAAGGTTACCTTTTTTGGGAAGAGTGATGACAAGCGACTGGGTCCATGGTGTAGGTCACTCCCCACTCTGCCAGATCTTGTTACAGATAATGGTGAGGGCGTCAATCATCGCTTCCCCTCGTGCTTGAAGCAATTACGCGGGTATGGTGTCCATTCCCGCTGACTTCCCCTTCTTCAGCGATTGCACTGCTGCCTCAACTTCTTCTAGGAGAATAGGGAGGATTTCTTCTTCTTCTCTGTTCTGGGGACATGCTAGAACTGATGGGTCTCCGTTTGGTATGTGGTTGTAAAGGTCAGAGCAGTACTCTGTCCATCTATCCAAGACTTCTTGTTGTTCTGTAAGGCATAGCCTATGCCAGACTTGCTATGGATCGTGAAGACCTTGGGCTGTTTAACACTTGTCAGCCGCTTCACAGTCTGGTAAGCTTTCTTGCTGTTGTTCTTGTTCAGACTGTTCTCTATTTCCTGGCATTGATCTTCTACCCAGTTCTCCTTTGCTCTGCGCATGCCTTTTCGGATGTCACTGTTGATTTTTCGGGAGGCATCGGCTCCCTGTGAGGTGTTCTTTTTCTTTTTCATCTCTCTTCGTTTATCACACAGGTCCAAAAGTTCATGTGTGATCCACGGCTTCTTCTTTGGCCGGTGCTTGCCCAGGATCGCAGTGGAGGCATATGTCACAGCTGAATTGAAGGTGGTGGTCATGATGTTGACATATACTTCATCAGCTCCGAAAAGGCTTTACATTTAAAATAATTCTCAAAATCTTCAATTGTACCTTGTCACAAATTTCTAAGCCGCTATACTCTCATACTTCACAATTATACAACAAAATGGATTTTATATATTTTTTTCCAAGAGGTCAAGTTAAACATCAAGGGGTAAATCCAAATTCCTACACTCTTTTAGAAGTGCATACATTGCTATCTCGGTTAGGTTAGGTTAGGTTAGGTAGGTAGATTAAAGTCCCGCGTTACATGAGCGAATAGGGGACTGGGAAGGGGGGTGGGGGGGGGGGGAATCGGGTCCAGAATTGCTCTCAGTTGACACACTCTGGGCTTTTATTGCTTTTACAAATGTATTAATAGAATTCAAAAAAAAAAGTATATTGACAATGTCAGATATGCAAAACAATATCAAACAGTTCCATCGTTTATGCCCTAATATGTTTAAAATATGCCAAAAGATTATCATAAGTATAATGAATTCATCATTAAAAATCAATAGATAAATAATAATAATAATAATAATAATAATAATAATAATAATAATAATAATAATAATAATAATAATGATAATAATAAATATAAGATTATTCATTGGTTGACGGTTTCCGAAAAAGGTTCAGGGAAAATAATTATATGTTTCAAATTACCTTGAAATAAACCACAAACCAAAACAACCAACACCACAGCAATAACAGGAGGATCGCCCATCTTTGTCGGCTTCCAACGCAACTTTTCTTGATCAGAAAACGGACTCGATTTCTCGGAAACAGATGATTCATGGATCGCGCCGAGATCGCCTTTTTATAAGCGTCGCATACTGGGAAAACCCACTGCGTGTACATTAGCATAGGTGGGGCGAGGGGAGGGGGAGAGTAGTGAGGGGGATAATAATGGGGTGGTTCAGTGGAGAGATGCGAGACACGCGGGACGAGAAGAAAGGACAAGGAGTGAAGGAAAAAAAAAAGGGGGGAGGGGGGGGGGTAGAGATAGCAAAAGGAGAAAGAAAGGGAGATTTTGGAATGACTGGGCTGGGCAAGGTGGAGGTAAAAAGGGGTGGGTGGATGAGAGGCAGAGAGTTGGGGTTAGGGTCACGGAGGAGAGATATGCAAATTGCTGCCCCTAATTGCAAAATTACATATAGGGCCTACCTATGAACTTGGAAAAAGTCGTTGTACTTCCTCCTCGTAAGATTTCTATTGACACAGCGGGTGCATTTCAGGGTAGATCCGCGTGGTAAGCCCATCTCACCAAAGTTTAGCCATCAAGAGAAAAGAAATATGACGGCCTACTAGCGCCAAAACCGAGAGTTACCATTATCACGAGATAATTGAAAATTAACATGTGTGTAATGTACAGAGATACCGGTAATCCACAGTGTTAATTAATAATTATCAGTATTTGTCACGCCATCCTAGCGCCAGAACATGATAATTACAATTATCATGAGATAATTAATGTCATATGAAAATTACAATTATGAAGGGATAATTACAATTATCATTTAATAATTACAAATATCTTTGCCTGATCATGTTTAATTTTCAATTTTGGCTCTTGCAATCTGTCTAGAAATAGGCCCAAACCGAAAATTTTAATTTTCATTTGATAATTACAATTTTACGTGTTCATTGTAAATATGTCGTTGATATTTGTAATTATCACATGATATTTATAATTATCAAGTTTTTGCTCTAGTAGGCCTCATAATGTGAATTACACAGAACATGTGTTAATTACTATTATCACTGATACCTGTAAATGCACGTTTTGGCGCCAGTAAGCCGCCTTAGTCAGAATTAAGCATGATCACGTTAAAATTGTAATTATGAAGTGAACATTGTAATTATTATGTGACAATTACAATTTTCGGTTTGGACGCATTTCCAGGCGGATTCCTACAGCCAAAACTGAAAATTAAACATGATCACGCGAAGATATTTATAATTTTTCAATGATAATTGTTATTATCCCTTGATATTTGTAATTATTCCATGATATTTGTAATTATCTCATGACATGTGTAATTATCTCATGATATTTGTAATTATCAGGTGTTGGCGCTATAGTATGCGGTCATACAGAAAGGCAAACTTTTTGTACACGATTGTACACGTAAACCAGAAATAGGTCTAACGCTATCGGATCATTGTTTTGACGTCAAAATAAGGAGGGCCATTAAAACACGTATGTCGATGTTCACTACTTTGTACAAATAACGCCGTGTCTACAACAACTACAAAAAACAAAACAAACAAAAAATCCGCGCGCGCTCACACACACACCCTACACCTCCCCCCCCCCACACACACACACACACACACGAGCGCGAGCACACACCAGTCCCAACTTTTCAGGTAAATAATGCAAAATCTCTCTCTCTCTCTCTCTCTCTCTCTCTCTCTCTCTCTCTCTCTCTCTCTCTCTCTCTCTCTCTCTCTCTCTGTCTCACATATTTTACGCATCTGCCTGAGTGTGTTGGGAGTAGGGAGGGGAAAAGGGGAGCGGGAGATGAAAAGGAGCGAGAGATGTAGAGGAGGGGGAATGACGCTTTTTTAATATTTTTATTTCCAGTGAACGTAGCTTGTTGTTTTTTTCCCTGTCCCTCTTTCCTTTAATCATTTATGGTTGTTTATGTGACAAAGCGCGTGTCTCAAACACCGAATTTACTGAAAAGCTACTAAACCTGCATCAGAGTGAACCTCCTTCTTTTCAGGGCCAACGTCATGAGAATGATGCACATCTCTTTTTCCCACGCTGGGGTCCGTTCTTAGGTTCTTAGGCGAGAGAACCAGGTGATTGGTTGCCCATTGATGCTTTTTATGTGCCAAAACTGTCTCCTTCTTCTGTTGGCTAAGCGTCCACGCAAAATACCTCTACTTTGTTGCAACCATTTTTTTTTTTTGGTTTCTTCTGTGATATCATCAAGGTTAGAGAGTGACTTTAAACAACTTCTCTTGAATATGATTGATAGCTGATGTCAGTCACCTCGTTGACTTGCATTATTGTTACTAAAAAAAAGTGCATTGTGTCACAGGTGTGCAATAACAACAACAACAATAAATAGCACTGTATTGTTGCTGTTACATCAACAACTCTGCTGCTGCAAAATGATTTTTATATCACACAGACAAAGAAGGACTGAAACTAAAATACCGTTCATTTCTCTTAGCACTTATATAACAATTATTAAAGTGAGCCTGAATCTTTTTTTTTTCTCAAACTTTTACCTATCCTATCCTATCCCGTAACTCGGAAGTCGTAGGGGCACCACAGATGATCGTTTAACCAGCGTACCCCATCTTTCCCTGTCCTCAGCAACCCTGATTGTTTCGCTCAGTGTCAAACCAGTCCATTCTCGAATGTTGTTCTCCCACCTCTTTTTCGGTCTCCCTCTTCTTCTACCTCCTTGCACTGTTCCTTGCAGGACCTGATGATCTGGTGACGTGGCTTTTACACTAAATAAAATATGATCAAAGAAGAGTTCATTAGTCAACATTACTGGGTCTAAAACCTTCCGAATAAAGCTGACTGAAAATCATAAGAAAACGTTTGCAGCATTTTTGAGGCCGTCGCCAAAATTTGACGTGAAGGAAACCGCCACGGAAACACCCAAGTGTGTTGTGCGTCCTCGCGGACTGCTTAGCTGTAGTAGACCTATTATGCTATGTGTGGTATGACCTACTACCTTTGTGGTTGTTGTTGTTGGGGTAGATTAACGTCTCCGGACACGCTGTGTATAGGAGACAAACCTTTGTGGGAATTTCTGAGAGCTTTTATACTCTACGGCCGTGTCTAATTTCCAACGCCTGAGTACGCTATCGATCATATCATTTTCCCCTTTACCAACAACTGGCCCGCTGGTGTCAGTATAAATCGGTCCAGTAGTCACCTATATGCGAAAGTGTCGTGTGACTATAATCTACAAAACAACGCTATCGATGTTCACGAGGAAGAATAACAAAAGGAGACAATTCATGTATTATAGCAGAAGATCTTTATAGAACGCAAAGACGCGACATTAATAATAAACTTTTGCGAATAACAGACACCCATGAGTTGTAGGTCTATAACTATAACCCAGTATATACTATATACAGTGCCTAATACAACATTTTGTTGTTGTTGTTGTTGTTGTTGTTGTTGTTGTTGTTGTTGTTGTGGTGGTGAAAAATGTGCATTGTGGGCTTTATGTGTGTGGGTGTGTTTGTGCGTGTGTGTGCGTGTTCATTTTTCAAAACATCCCGGTTTTGTGATTTGGCTTAGCATGCAATGGTCATGTCTGTGCTAGGGTTGCGTGAGTTTGTACGCTTGTGGTTGGTGTTTGTGCGTGATGGCGTTTGTTTGTGATGATGTGTGAGGTTGTATGCGGGAGTGGGGCGCCGCAAGTTTATTTGGGGTATGGGATAGTAGTTGCTTTATTATATTTTTTGGTGTTGCACTATTTATCTGTTTGAAAGCAACAAAACAGAAACGGAATCTTCTTCGTTTTACTTGTACTCGAACACAACAACAACAGTTAAACAAAAAAGCAGACCACAATTTTAACAGAAGTAGCATGGCAAATAGTTTTCATGAATTAATTATTCGGATTTCCCTCAGTCTCTTTTATTGTGCATCATATCCCATAATTCCACAGCTTTACACAGAGTAGCTTCCATTTTCACAACGCAACGCAAATAACTAACTATCCACCCTTCACGCCTCCACCATCACAGTGACCTCTCTCTCTCTCTCTCTCTCTCTCTCTTTCTCTCTCTCTCCCACCATGAAGTGGGCCAAAGGCCATTGTTCAGTGTCTCTCTCTCTCCTACCCACC
>CM072515.1:43681003-43778503 GCA_036898135.1 Oncomelania hupensis | reverse complement strand
CTCCTTGCTCACTATGATATCCAGCATGCTGTCGGTAGGCTTGCTAATCACGCCACCATTGCCAGACTTTAATCGTGCGGCTGCACGATTCCGATGGGTTATAGGCCTATTTTGTTGACGAAAGAAGGAAAACAGCTGCTTGAATTATGCCCCCTTACGGATATTCCCGCACAGCCCAAAAATAGCCTTGGTTAAGTAACAATGCGTGGACACTTGCTTATGAATAGCGATCTGCTAAACGATGGTTAACGATACCATTGTTGGTTACAAAACCAATGTTGGTAACGTTAACCATCGCCTATAATTTAACTGGCTGCTAAACGATGGTTAACGATACCATTGTTGGTTACAAAACCAATGTTGGTAACGTTAACCATCGCCTATAATTTAACTGGCCAGTTAAATTATAGGCGATGGTTAACGTTACCAACATTGGTTTTGTAACCAACAATGGTATCGTTAACCATCGTTTAGCAGATCGCTATTCATGAGCGAGTGTCCACGCATTGTTACTTAACCAAGGCTATTTTTGGGCTGTGCGGGAATATCCGTAAGGGGGCATAATTCAAGCAGCTGTTTTCCTTCTTTCGTCAACAAAATAGGCCTATAACCCATCGGAATCGTGCAGCCGCACGATTAAAGTCTGGCAATGGTGGCGTGATTAGCAAGCCTACCGACAGCATGCTGGATATCATAGTGAGCAAGGAGAGCGAGCTTTTTGTTGGGGTGAAAGGAGAGAAATCACTTTTGATCACTTTGTAGTTTGTAATGTTAGGCCTACATTTTGTTTTTAGACTGAGGTGTCAATTTCTGCCGTTTCTGGGTAGTTTGGAACTTGAAATGTTGTCTTTATTTCGTAGGGTTGCATTACCCTACGAGTATAAACTATACAGATACACAATAAGCCTACACATCACCAGTCAAAATCCAACAACAATATTTTAATAATAATAATATTAACCCGTTTTATTAATATGACAGATTATTAAAGGTGCCAGAGGCATAAAAACAAAGAGTGAGACACACATGTAAAAGTGGTGACAAAACGCCTTGCCGATCACACAGTTTCAGTCTGTCTACCGCGTTCGTTAACGTGATGATATCATGCCGACGAAAACGAAATTTTGATACCAGTTCCACATCATCAAATTTGTCAAGTGGATTACTTCTGTCGCGAAATACTCTCTCTCTCCTCGGAGCTCGTCTCTGTCGAAGTTGCCACCAAACGATGGCCGCCATTTTTAACCAGTGTTCCATTGGTTATCGGGTGGTGCCCCCTCCGTTTAAATAACCATGGTTAGCAACCGTCGTTAACTCTGCTAAGGCCTCATGAATTTAAAATTTCCAGCTTAACCAACGTCGTTAATTTTACCAACATTGGTTAAGCCTTAACCAACGGTCATGAATACCACCCCTGGCCATGAATTCCACCCCTGGCCTAGGCTGATCTATACCCAGGGGGTTAAACCCGCCTAGGCTACATTATACCCAGGGTATAAAGTAGCCAAGGGTATATTCCGGCCTGTTACACCGGGCGCCCACAGTACAGAGAGAGAGAGAGAGAGAGAGAGAGAGAGAGAGAGAGAGAGAGAGAGAGAGAGAGAGAGAGAGAAAGAGATGTGGAGTCAGTAACCTACATCAACACTGAACTACCAGAGCAATCTTACTGCTATGGTGGACGAAGAAAAATAGCCACTCTTATCCTGACCACCACGGGACTCGAACCTCAGTCATCGGTGCGCCAGGCGAACGTTCTACGAGATATGAGGATGGGGGTGGGAGGTGAAAAGGTTGCAATATTCTATCAAACGACAGCCTCGTGGCGCAGTGAAAAAGTCGCCGGTTTCCTATGCCGAAGGTCGCGGGTTCGATTCCCGCAAGGGGCGAACGTATGTGACTTAGGTACGAGACTATTGAGGTCACCGAGGGTTTTCTCCGGGCACTCCGGTTTCCTCCCTCCCTTCAATAATGGTACAGGATGCAGTCAATATAAAAATTTTAAAAATAAAAATTCGATTTTCTTCCGTCTTCTAATAGCGATCTCCCTGCCTTTACACCACCTGTTTGAGTGATGTATGTGCATTTGGTGTGTGTGAGGGTAAATGAGACAGGTGAGCGTGTATGTTGGTATAGATCGCCGCGCTTTGAGCCTTGGGGAAAGGCGCGTACATAGCATCCTGTATTATTATTATTATTATTATTATTATTATTATTATTATTATTATTATTATTATTATAATTTATTATTATTATATAGTTATTTCAAAGCAGATATCATTAAAGCAAATTAGAAACAACAATAATACAAAAAAGTAAAAACCCAACAACAACAGCGTAGTTATATATAATTATATTTGAGTGACTTACGTGCATTATGGATTTTTATGTTTGAGACGCGCACGATAGATCCGATCGTTTTGTTTTGCAAAGCAAGCAATAATAGTATATTTACCTTTGATTTGATTTTGCGTTGTTCTTAGAAGAAGCTTTGTATAATATTAATAATTTTCGTTGATCGATATTATTGGAGAATTTTCTAGAATTACTTGTTTACTATCGATCGAAGCATGTAGATAAATCTAGTAATACTAATAGCTAAGAAATTCTTCTAACCTAAATAAAGTCATATGACGTAAGACAGTGCATAGTTCCGGTGACGAATTTTATTCTGATTGGCTGTAATTGCGTCACGCTGGAATGTTCGAACGTTCTCTAAAGTATAGAGAGACTATTATAAGTGGCGCACTGAGTAAAAAAGAGATAGTGAAAAAGATTGAAAAAGTGATTGCTAGAGATTTGTGATGAGTGTATGCAGTTGTTGATGTATGCTGAATAAAGTTGGAAAACTTCATACGACGACTCCTGCCTTATTGCTTAGTGAACAGGTTGCGTGGATAAACGAATCTGAGTTATATTTATGAAGATTCAAGCATCGGGGCTGAATCAACAATTGATAAAAACAACAATAGTGTAACATTGCTAAAATGGGAAGCGCGATAATGTTTTGTAATAGAGTTGGTCTAAACTCAAAAGTGACAATGTTTACACCACGTACAAAGGCAAAATGTGTACATAACAGCGTTCAGGGACTTGTGACAGTGCACTAGCTGCCTGGCATGCATCATGACTATTTTATACAATGGTACGAAACTTCAGTCTATTCGATCGATAATGTGGCATTCTTTGGCTTTGCCAGCCATTGACCTAAGAGAAAGAGATGTGGTAATTTACTACTTTACATCAAATAACTTGCTTTCTGTCAGCATGGGTTCCGTAAAAAAACAAACTTGTATGACGCAACTGATAGAGGTGATGGACGATTTCACAAGGTTTTTACATGTTGGAGAACCAGTTGATATAATTTATTTAGAGTTTAGAACAGCATTTGATACTGTCCCATAACAAAGATTACTCACCAAACTTCAGTCAAATGGTATTACTGGTAAGGTCCTTGGGTGGATTTCTGAATTTTTATCTGGAAGATCAAAGTCAGAAAGAGTAGGATCATCCTATTCATCAAGTACCCCTGTTTTGAGTGGTATCCCTCAAGGTAGCATCTTAGGACCCATTTTATTTAAAATTTGTATAAATGATTTACCTGATTACTTTGAAAGTATTTGCATTTGAATTTATTAGTAGAGGCCTAAACGTAAGCCTATATTTTATTACTACTACTACTTATACTACTAAGCCTACTACTACTTTGGGGGCTACGTGGACAGTATTTCACTGACGCAACGATCGAGTGAGTGAAGCAAGCTGTGACAAGTGACGATAAACAAAAAATCTGACCGTTCTTCACATCCCCATCAGTGCCAGAAGGCTTACCTTTTCTTTTCACTTCACATCTTGCCTGGGAGCACGGAAACCGAAAGTAGAAAACCATAGGCCCCTACTACTTGACCTAAAAGTGGTTCAACAGTAGCGAGTTGTTTCGCAGCGAGTTGCTTTTACTCGCGTTGTTACGGCGCATTAAGAGATCCTATGCTAAAATCAAAAGGAGGATTAGTCCACAATGTTGGCGGCCATGGTCGATGTACTCGCAGAAAAGTATGTATTTTTCCAACTCGCCAAAATCCGTGATGGATTGCTTGTTTTCGCCTTGTGCAACGGAACTATCGCCTATTTACACACGCTCCCCCCCCCTCCCCTCCCTCCGTGGTGGTGCCGGGGGTTTCAGTATAAATAGTATCCCCACTTTCTGGAAATTTAGTGCTTTAAATTCCCACTGCCGCTGTCTTTCTCATTTGTTCTTTCTCATTCCTAGTCTGTTCTATCAATCTAGTATAGGCTTACTATCTTCTTCTTTGCTAGACCAGTCACCTACCTTTTTTCTTGAAAACTCTTCCGGGACAAAACTCCTCATTTATGTGTGAGGTCTGTTGTATCAGCTTGTGAATATTGGACGCTTTCTGCCAAATGGTCACTAAGGCTTCCTATATATTATTATTTAGCAACGTATGCATTTTACATGTATGTGTTTTGTTGATATTTTATAATGATGTTTGTATTCTATTTTGTTTTTGTAAACGGGGGTTCGTTAAATTAGAATATAGCATCAGCGTCCCCTGCATGGGATGCCTTTATTGTACAGTGACCGGCTGGTGGAGTGCCTTCAGTGTTACCACTACATGGGATTGTTTCAGCAGATCTTTAATGCGGATCAGGGACGTGAGTCCTCTTTCAGCCAAGTTGTGGTCTTGATTTTGTGGTCCTGATTCGGCTCTTTGAAGTCCGCTGGACCCTGTAAGCAATGAATAACTAACTAACTCGCGTGTACTCGCGAGTACTGGCTTCAAAGCAACTCGCTACTGGCTTCAAAGCAATTGGCTACAAAAAAAGGCTTTGTAACTATAGAGGCAGCAAGGGAGGCCACTCTACATAAATAATATTGCAACAACGTGTTTTGTCCTCGTCAGGTGCGATCACGTGGTGTCAACATGCTAGGCAAATCGCACTGCTGAGAGCACAGGAACCAAAGGATCAGCGGTTTAAATGTGGTGGGAGGGGGAGGTGATACCAAGCAGGTTGCTGCGATAAGCCCTCAACCAGCGGCGGCGATGATTTTGTAACTCGTTGAGTCGACATGACCAGCCCGGCGTAAATCAAACGGGTCTACAAAAAATACGCCTTTTCGCTCTTTTCGTACTTTCTGTACACCGAATCAAACAATAGTTTATAGTTTTGCTCGCTCGTGACCGAGTGATCTAGCTGCGGCCTTAAAGTTAAACAGGATTGTCACCATTGTGTTCAATGGTCCGAAAGAGCACGGAATCGTTGAATGGGTCGATTTATATAGCTCCAGTCATGCTTGCCATTTCCACCAAAACGGTGCAAGCGTGCACATACTACTGCTTTGCGGACACTAGGCCTATACGTGTTGACGTAGTTTAAGATCACCGATCAAAAGATTAGCCTAGATTTTGTTACATGCTCGATCGATCTAATGCCAACTGATTTCATCTTTTTGTATGGATCTGGAAACTTCTTAGTTTCAAGCTTACTCTTCGCTTCAGATTTATTTTTATACCTTCAGACCACTAACAAACCGTGAATTATATATAATACTATTTCACCATTGAAATCAACAGAAATAACTACATATTATATATGTTTGTGGGGTGTATTCCAGCTTACTCCCAATTTCCATGTGATTTTGTGTATGCTGTAGCGCTTGAGCCTTGGATTGCACTAATTAGACTTTTGAGTGGAGGTGCTAGCATGTGTTAATTTTGTCACCACCCTGCTGTGCCAAAGCTGGGGGACACTTTCTCCCCCCCCCCCCCCCCCCGCCCCTCCCCTTCCACAATGGCCTGTTCAAAACCTGGTAAGTGCCCTCTTTATGGTAAGTGCATTATAATGGTCTATAAAGGCTGTAGCTGTCATGAACTTGATGTCCTGAAATTAGTGCTCTTTGCAGATCAATAGGACAATCAAAGCTGTATAGTACTAGTGGGATATAGTTTAGGTTTGTCCAAGAACAAATTAAATGACTATTAAAGGCTATAATGTATTGCCAATGTTGTGTGGTATAGTTAATTGTAGTTTATCTCAGTACGAAAATCATTGCCATTGTTAGTGTGATATAGTTTATAATTTTGTTCAAGAACAAATCGAAGAATCATCAAAAGTTAACTACTAATTTAAGTTTTTGTAGTACAGTTATAGTTGTGTCCAAGTACAAAATTAAAAATGAACTGACTTGATTATATTAGTGTCCATCGCTTAGTGTAGATTTTGTTCAAGTGTCTTGTAATCTGTGATTGTATATATGTAACTTTTTGTTTTTTTAAATAGCCACACACAAAAATCATGTTGGGTGTTATTGATGGTATAATAAGAACTAAGATATATCCTTTTAAGTGTGTTCTTGGGCTGTAATGCCTGTATCTTATGACTGACCTTTTTCCTGGCTAATCTTTGTTTTATGCAAGACACCTTCTATTTTTGTTTTACTCAAATGTTTGTCTCCCTACTCTAAATTTGCTGTAGGTCTACCATAGCCTTTATTAATACTACTATACCAGAACAGTGCTCATTAAATTGTTTGTTGTGTTTGTTTTTTATATTGGTGCTGTCTGTTAAAAGAATACATTAAAATATATTTTTTTTTAAAGTCATTATGATAATAACACTTCTTTTTTTTTTTTAAATGGTAACGGTTGCTTTGATTAATAATTTTTCACAGGACAGTTTCTTTTCATAGATTTGCTACCTTCAGATTGTCAGCCAAATCAGTCGCTTATGAAATGATTTTAACCTGAACCAACTATGTTGTAAAACGTTTACTCTCAGAACAGTGTTATACTCTTTTCTTTCTAAAAGAGCAGTTTAAAAAAATTAACTCTACTCAAGAACCGCACATTTATTTATATTTTAACTTGGGCACGTGATATATTTTTCTCTTATCAAGAAAACATTTATAAATTATACTCCCTAAGTGAGCTCCTGTATACTTCAAAATGTCAAAATGCCTTTGACTCTTGGAGTTCAATGACTTTAACACCTTGCCTTTCAATTCAAGCAATAAAACTTGCAATTTTCCGACATGTGGACAATTTAAGTGCAGATCAATGGAATTCTGTTTGAACAGGCTTTATATCAAGCTGTCTGAGGGATCCGCCTTAAGGTTTCTATTGAAAGGGGGGTAGCAACCAGTAATTTATTTTGGGAGTAGCACAAATTGCATTACAAGCGGATCATTCAGTGCTGTTACATATTGCATGCAAGACATAGGGTTTTAATAATGAAGGTTTGCAGTGTAAATTTTTCAACTTGCCCATTGGACTAGTGACCCAGCAAATCTGCCAGAATGTTCATTTGGCCCGACCAGTTAACAATCTGAAAATTAGGAGAGACAGTGAATGATTCAATCAAACTTGACAACGGTATCATTAGCTATGGAAAAAGAGTGAGATGAGAGAGAAAAAAAAGGTTGTCTGTGAGGCAAATAAGCTGCAAGGTTTAGGTCATCCGAGCGACATTTTACTGGAATTTGGTGACTATACTTCCTCTCAGCAACCCAGGTATATATTATACTATGTTGGAGGTTTAGCCGATGAGCACACAGACAATTTTATAAAGGCTTGATGATTGTACTAGGTACCGCTTTACTGCTTTCAATCGCTGTAAGTACCATTAATTAGTGGGACTACATTCAGTTCTTTTACAGTACTAATTCAGCTAATATGTGACTAGTCGTCCGTAAGAACTCGAGATTGTAAGTTTGACCAAACATTTTTGGCCAGTGAAGTCTGTTACTAGTAATACTACTGAACAGATTTTCAACCTCAGAATAATCTGCGAGAAATACCTACAGCACCAACAACATCTATATCATGTGTTTGTATACTTCAAGAAAGCGTTTGACCGAGTCTGGCATGCAGCTCTTTGGGCAGCCATGAGAGTGTACAACATCAGCCCTAACATTATTGAAGTCATCAAAAGCCCGTATGACAAGGCCACCAGTGCAGTGCACCACAACAGCACCATCGGGAACTGTTTCAGAATAACAATCGCTGTGCGTCAAGGATGCCTACTCTCTCCAACACTCTTCATCATCTTCCTAGAGCGCATCATGTTGGATGCCCTTGCAGTTCACGAAGGCGCAGTCAGCATAGGGGGTAGAGCAATTTCCAACCTCTGTTTTGCAGATGACATTGATGGATTGGCTGGAGAGAAACAAGAACTTGAACAGCTGGTACAGAGGCTAGGGACACCACCTCCAGCGCCTATGGAATGGAAATGAGTGCAGAGAAGACCAAAATGATGACCAACAACACCAATGGCATCAACATGGACATCAAAGTCCAAGGCCAATCCCTCAACATAGTGCACAGCTTCAAATATTTAGGAGCCATTGTATCAGGCAATGGGTCCCGACAGGAAGTCCTCTTCAGGATCGCACAAACAACTGCTGCCCTGACAAGGTTGAAGCCCATTTGGAAAGACAGGACCATCAGTCTACATTCCAAGGTAAGGCTGCTGAGCTCCCTTTTCATCTCCATCTTCCTATACGCTTGCGAAACATGGACCCTCACAGCAGATCTACAACGAAGAATACAAAGTATGGAGATGAGGTGCTACAGAAGACTTCTGGGCATTTTCTATACCCAGCACATTACCAACGACGAAGTCCGACAGACCATGGACATCATTGGACAACACGATGACATGCTCACAGTGGTGAAGTAACGGGAAATCAGATGATATGGCCACGTCATCAGAGCATCTGCCTTGCAAAGACCATCCTGCAAGGCACAGTGCAAGGAGGCAGAAGAAGAGGGAGACCGAAAAAGAGGTGGGAGAACAACATTCGAGAATGGACTGGCTTGACACTGAGCGAAGCCATGAGAGTTGCTGAAGACAGAGAAAGATGGAGTACGCTGGTTAAACGATCATCTGTGGTGCCCCAACAACCTTCAAGTTACAGGATAGGATAGGATAAGATTATAATTTACAAGAGCATTTGTACATCTTGAGGCGGTTCTGGGCTCAAGCCAATTATGTTTGGCTGTGTAAATTCTGTCCTGACTTTTTATTTTATAATTTAAACTACAGAAGTTCATGCAATCTGAATTTCAGTGACCAATGCTTTGAGAAATCTCTGGGCTTGTAAACACACTATATAATGTAAGAACAAATTGTTACACTTTTTTAAAAACATAAATTCTTGTAAGCATACTATATACCATTTAACAACTTCTTTACATTTTATTTATTTTTTTTATTTTTTAAAAGACTTTATTAAAAATTAATATTATTGTGGTGTCGGATAGCGCAGTGGTTGGAGCATTCGCTACTGTGTCGCAAGTTAAGCACCGTCCAGTGCGGTTAGCACTTGGATGGGTGACCGCAAAACGTAAAGCAACAAATAACAACGCCCCCAGTTGACTTAACTGTGATTGAGTACCTACTCTCTTAAGGGTGGGGAAGGTAAAGCAGCGAGGGAGAGAGATGGGCATCACCTTCATTACGCTGGCCCAAGATAAGTGTGATCTCCAACATCACGCTCCCCTACGTCCACAAGGCTATGGGACTGCCTTTACCTTTTACCTTTTATTATTGTATACATACTTTGATAATGTATGAAGCATTCATAATTGAATTGTATTTTGCTCTGATTTGTAAGAAAAGGGATAATACATTATAAGCAGTGTCATACAGCCTAGCTGAGACTTCCTGAGGCTTATGTTTGCCTCTTGTGAGAGGTACTTGGAGAGCCTCAGCTAAGCTGTGGAAAACAGTGCATGCTGACACTGTTGATCCAATGACTCCATAGACTTTAATTAGTAGAGAAGCATGGCGGGTCCAACGTGTTCCATAAGTCAAAACACAAGCTAGTGTCTGCATGCAATTATTATTGGATTATTTAGTATCCAGGTACAGCTAAATTATATAAATTTTGTTTTACTGAGCTGTGCTAAGTGTGTTAACACAGTTAATGATGGTTTAGTATCAAATTAAATATTATAAATGTTTTTCATTGCGCACACTAACCGCCCTCCTCCACCCCCTCCTTACCTCCCCTATCTCCTCACCCCAAGTCTATTATTTGCTTCCCCTCTCATTCTTCTTCTTTTCTATCAGTTATTATGATGTTTTTGCTATATATTCCATCACGAAATCCATGGCACGTTATTCTTTCTTTTTATGTGTGTGTCTTTGCCATGGTAGTGTGATTGAAGCATATTCTGTTTATTTTACAGAAGCAGAATCTTTTGGATGAAATACCATTGATACCGATATCTGTGCAGTGCACAAGATGAAGTGAGCACATTTTTATAATTTGCTAATTAATTACTTATCATTGTAAAATTTAAATTACTGTAAAATGGTTCGGATCCACATACAGAGGCTGTGCAAGCATGTGTCCCTGTATGCAGAGAAAAGTTTGTTAACTGTCTCAAAAATGTGAGTCCACTTTCAAACGAACATGCATCCACTTAGCAATAAGCATGACTCCTAGCGTAAACTATGTGTATTTTATTGTCATGAACATCAATTCTTGAATTACACTATTAAAGAAGATGATTATACTTGCATTATAAAGATAACGCAAGCTGCCACAAACTTTTCTCACCCTGGTATACAAAAACACCAATTTATTTGTTCCCTAAAATACCAAGTGGAAACTTCTGTTGAATTTTTCGTTGTCCATTCAACTGCTTTGGAGGCATTATTCGAGATATATTATCAGTACGCCTTAAGTTATGTTAATCTGATGAATAAAAACCGATACAACAACAACATTATTCAGGAATGACAAATCAGTTTAACATTGCTACTGGTTGTTTCCTATAGTATGTATGTTATAGTTTTGCTAATTTTTTTCTCACTGTCAACAGCTCAGAGGGGATAATTCCAGACACTCTTCCGCTGGTGTTCCGACTCAATGGGAATGGCCTGGGACCTGACATTTTACGCCAGGTTTTTATAGAGCGAGGGTGGACGGAATTTGATGAAGAAACGCAGTATGAGTATGACTGGAACTTATGGTGGAGGACCTCTCGCTTCCGAAAGTCTGATTATGACTGTGTTTGTCCATGGCAACGGTTGAACCACTACCCTCGCTCCACAGTCATCACCCGGAAAGTGAGATTCTTTTTCATTAAAATGTCATATCTATAAAAAAAAATTTTTTTACAGGTTTGACTATGCTGTTGAATGCACATTACTGCTATCATTATTTTTTATTCTTTTCCTTTTGAAGGATGCACTGGCTCGAAATCTAAAGAGAATGCAATGTGTCCATGGAGCAAGCGTGTTCAACTTCAGTCCTCTGTCATTCAACGTTCCCAATGACTATACCAATTTCGTCAAAACCTATGAAGCTTTGAAATCAAAGGTGAGAAAGATTTTTTTTATGTTGCTAATATGGTTTGGTTTAGTTTCACAGTATTCAGCTTACAACAGAAGAAAACACGAATTGCTGCAAGTAAATCTTAAAGCGCTAAAAAGAAGATGTAGAAACTATCTAGAAAAAAAGGGTGTAAGAGAAAACAGGATTTAATTACCAGCAAAATCAGCATAAAACATTTCATGATAAATGTATACAGCTAGAAAGAAAAAGAGTTGTGGAACTGATTCCCTGTACCCCCAACTCCAACATGCCATGTTTACAATTATTTCTAATCAGAATAATTTTAAGTAAAATATTATATCTCAGAAAACACAGTTTTTAATTTAACTCTAGGAAAAAATAAAAGCGTTACAGTTACTAAACAATATTAAATCAAAATGTAAGCTGCTTCAATTAGAGTGAACAATTATAGATAAGCCCATTTTGTTGTCATTATAATCCCATTGATAATTTGTTCATAATTGGACAGTTATCAGGGTTGCCAACCACTACGGAATTTCCGGAGTTTACTCCGGAAATGAATACGTGGCTACGGAGCTATGCAAATCGAAAATTTACTACGGAAAGTCAATTTTCGATGATAGTTTTACAGTTTTAACGAGTTTTATTGAGTGCCTGTGCCTCCCGTAGCACCTCAAGGTCACGGTCATTCAGTTTACGTGCACGGTGTAATAGATCACGCTCCCAGTGCATGTTAGGAAATTCGACCAATCACTGTGAAGTGGTTTTGCAAACGGCCAATCGGTGCACAAAACCTCGACCTTTCTGTGACACTTTCGTTTCCGGGTCACGTTCTACAGCGCGAGAAGAAAAGATTGTGGGCGACGTATTTTGAATCCATGATGCCAAAAAGAAAGAAAACTAGCGATGAAAGCCCAGAAAAAAAGAAGAGGACAGCAAATCAAGAGTACAGGAAAGAATATTCTGAAAAATTTCCGTGCATCACTGCGTCATCGAGATCAAAACACAGCGTGTATTGTACAGCGTGCTTGGCAGATTTTAGCATTCAACATGGCGGCTTCCACGATGTGACGCGACACGTGGATGGCAACCGTCACAAAAGTCGTTGCCCTGATCCAGAAAAGTTAGTCCCTGTTCAGTCGGTAGCCACCTTCTTCAAGCCCGATATGGATCTCTCAATAATTCGTGCGGAAACACTCTTCACGACCTTCGTTGCAGACTGTGTATGCATGTCTTCGTTAAAAAAAAAAGCGAAAACGTATGCTACTGAAAATGTCATAAAACTACTGAAATTCAGATTTTTTACTACTGAAAACTTTTGGGGGGGTTGGCAACTCTGAGTTATTTTCTATTAAAAATGTTTATTATTTTATTTTGATACAGCCAGGGACAGAGGGCAGGACACCATTGTGGATATGCAAGCCAGCAGATTTGTCTCGCGGTAGAGGAATTTTCATTTTTCGTGACCTTGGCGAGCTTATCTATGATTGCAATGCCGTTGTTCAGCAGTACATTGACAACCCTCTGCTGATTGGAGGATACAAGTTTGACCTTCGAATTTATGTTGCTGTCACTTCTTTCCATCCTCTGCAGGTAAGAATGAAAATCTGGCGTCCTAGTTGTTACAACACACATTTAAAATAGTTATGGTAGTTTAGAATATATTTCGTTTCTCAGCAGTTAACTATGATTTCTTACATAAATTTAACATCATAACGTATCCTGAATAGAAATGGGCTAAGGAAAGGGTACACATGCAAAACGAAGACCTCATCCTAGCCATTCTCCTTAATTCAAGGAGAGTTACATTGCATTACATTACATTACGTGATTATTGCTTTAGGTCCAGCGGACTCTTCCGAGCCAAATCAGGACCGGACAACCCCTGATCCGCATAAAAGATCTGCTGAAACAACTCCAGTGGTAATACTGAAAGCTCCTCCACCAATCAGTCACTTTACAATAAAGACATCCCACGCAGGGAACGCTGAGGCTGTACTCATAATTTATTGAACCCCCGTTTACAAAAACAAAGTAGAATACAAACATCATTATAAATTATCAACAAAACACATACATATAAAATGCCTACATTGCTAAATAATAACATCATAGGAAGCCCTAGTTACCACCTGGCAGAAAGCGTCCAATATTCCCAAGCTGATCCAACAGACCTCATACACAAATAAGGAGTCTTGTCCCAGAAGAGTTTTCAAGAAAAAAGGTAGATGACTGGTCTAGCGAAGAAGAAGATAGTATAGCAGATTGATAGAACAGAGCAGGAATGAGAAAGACAGCGACAGTGGGAATTTAAAGCACTAAATTTCCAGAAAGTGGGGATACCATTTATACTGAAACCCCCGGCACCCCAACGGGGGTTCAAGGAGAGTTATATAAAGTGAATGGTATTCATGCCCCTTAACAAAACAAAATTCTAAAGGGAATAGTTAAGAGTGCAAGAAACTGTTACTAAAATAGAGTTGCACTACCTATCAGCCAAAGCTAAGCAAAGAACTTTTTTTAAAATTTTTTTTTAAACGAGTTCAACAGGTTTCTTGGTCCAAGGGAAGCAACTATTTTGCACCATGTATGCTGACTTCCTTTTAGTGCATTGGTTAATTAAGTTAAATATAGGATAGCGCAGAGCAATTGAGATTAGATATGCAATGGGTAAGGATAGATAGAAGCAACACATAATGTAGACTGGCTGTGACATGGAAATTCACCTAAACCTAAAACGGGCAAAAGTGGTCGACATTAATTTCATAGCATTGGTATACATGATATTCAGACCCAAATATTCTGATCCAGTATAAAAAGTCCATCATGATATGCTAAATATTTGTTGAATTGAACTGAATTATTCACTGTGTGATCTCTGCTGTATTTTGAACAGGTGTACATACATGAAGAAGGGCTGGTGCGCTTCAGCACAGAGAAGTTTGACTTAGGCTGCATCAAAAACATCTTTGCCCACCTGACCAACACCTCCATCAACAAACACTCACCCAGCTACACAGAGGACAAGGAGAGAGTGGGGCCTGGATGCAAGTGGACGCTGACGCAGTTGAGACGCTACTTTGTCAGCAGCAACATTGATGACCAGATGGTGTGGCCCAGGATAGTCAGTATTGTCATCCTCACCCTGCTCATTCAAGTTCCCCAGGTCAATAATGAAATGTTCTATTTAATTTCTTTTAACAAGCAAGCACATCAAAAATACATCAAAACTAACTGCATTGTGAAGTGTTTACTGTTGTTATGAGAATAAAAATGCATAAAATTACTTTTTTGTTTAAACTAAAGAAATATAACGTAAAAGTGACAAAATTCCACATGTCCCTTCCTGTAAGCTTTGCGTCCCTGCACACTCAAAATTTGTGTCCACTGTACACAAAAATTTGCTGCAATCGTTAAAGTAGTGCATACAGTATGTATGCAAAATTTAGCATGTGATCCGCCACTTGTCTTTCATATAGACATTGAATAGCATGTTTTCTGTGTTCTAGAAAAATCAACAAAACAAAGAAAGAGTGTTTTTCCATAAGAGGGAATGTATGATTATGAAGTTATTCCAGGAAAAACCTTGTGTGTTACAGGTACAGAATGTGGACAACTGCTTTGAACTGTACGGCTTTGACATCTTGCTGGATGAGAACATCAAGCCCTGGCTGCTGGAGGTCAACTTTTCCCCATCCCTTGGCATGGACTGTCAGGCTGACGTGTTCGCTAAGAAGCCCATGCTGCACGACCTCCTGGACCTGCTGCACTTCAACGCCAAAGATGCCGAGCGAGGTGGAGAGGAGTTCCGACAGTACTACAAGACCTATGCTAATCCGAACCCCGGGGCTATGTTCTATGCCAGGAGAAACGCTCAGCTCAGGGGTAAGAGGCGCAACCTCAGCAACAGCAGGCAGAGGTATGGCTCGCGTCTGAGCAGTGGCCATGGCACCAGCAACAATAACAACATGGACAGTGATATAGATGATGCTGAGGAAGCTTCAGTTAAACCTATTGTCAAAAATTCATTGGGTTTGTTCTTTGGTGCTGCATTGGACACAACTCAAGACAAGGCTGATGTGGGAAAAGATGAAGAGCAAGAAAATGAGGATGAGGGAGCATACATGTCAGACAGCAACAACAACTATTTAGGGAGGTACAGGCATGCAGCCATGGCTTCTAAAGCTAAGAACTTAAAAATAAATGCTGGCATATCTTTAGCAAACACTCATCCTGAGAACGTAAAAACAACAATTTCTACAGACAGTCAAGACTCCGGTGAAAGCCAGACATCCCAAACTTCTACGGACAGTGGGGTTGGGAGCATGACCACAAACTCTGCCAGCAGTTCTTCTGCAGGGAAAACTGATAGTGATGTGCGAAAGGGGAGTGGTTTAAAGGACACTGCCTATCATTCCGTGGCTCAGCACAGCAAACCACTATCTGCAAATAATATAAATGGATCTACTACGCAGTCACAGTCAGCCACCATATTGCGAAAGAATTCTGTAAACAGCAGGAAAGAGAAGTCAGAATCTCCCTTCCATCTGCCATCATTACAAAACAGCTCATTCAGTAAAGGCAGAACTTCACAACATACTTCACGCAACAGCAGTGTTGACCAGTCCACTGATCCTGCAGGCAGCAGCATGCAACAGAGACAGCACAGGCAGGAGCACATAAGCAGAATCATCGATAGTAGCAGAAGAAGCACAAATTATAACACCTCACCAAATTCTGTGTCACAAAGAAAGCTATTGTATTCATCAGAAAAATTGCCGTCCAGCAGCAGGGGAAAAACAAGCACCAAATATCTTCCCACTCTCAGCTCCAACAGTTCAAGGCATGCAAGTTTAGCAACAGGTCATACAAAACCTACACCACAAACAGACATTGAAGAGGGCTATCCACTAACCCATCGCTCAGGTATGTCACTGTCTGGAGCATCTGTTCAGTATTATGTAGTGGCTGGGTCCGTTCCTGGTGGCAGAGAGGCCGGGTCCAGAAGAACCACAAGTTCCCTATCCCAATCACATCAGCGGCCTTTTTCCAATTTTCAGGGAGGACCTGGTGGTACCCACAGAAACTTTAAACCTCACAAGAAAACCATTAACGGCAATTTTGACAGTCTGCGAAAGCGTGTGGGTGAGTTTTTCCTCGTGTTTCCATTCAATGAAGCAACGTATAAAGCTGCACTCACAAGTCTGGATGTTAAGATTGTGATACGAGAGACCCAGCAGATGATCAAAGGCATCACGAGCACAATAGCCTCGCGCTCTAAGTCGAGCAGCAAAGCACGCCGTAATAGTTTTAGTTACATGGACAGCGGAGATGAAGGGTTGTGGGCACCACTAAAACATGTCAGAGATGAAAAGTGATGAATGTTTATTTTCCCCATAAATTATTGTAAGCTGGTGCACCTAGGTATTCCTCATATGAAATAAAGTTGAAGCTCGGTTTGTTCCAGGTTTGAAGCATGATTTCAGTAAATTAATTTAATCTAGTGTAGACATGTTCTATCCAGAATAAGAAAATAATGCAGAAATGAAAGTTTTCCTCTAAATTGCTTAAATGCGGTGCAGTTGCATATTCGAGTGTACCCTCCAAATATTAACAAATATTCGTATCGGCAGGCAATGCTTCAGTTGAAAAGAAAGGCAATGAGAGGAGACGGTGTGAAAAGTATGGAGCAACAAGGTTATGACAGAAACATTTTAACTAAGAATTTCAATTTGATGTGCTGCACAGTTGCAAGGCAACTATGAATATTGTGGAATATAGCACAGAAAGTTGTATCTATGGGAGAGTTTATTTTGAAACTTAAGTGTATTTATCCATGCCAAATGAGCATTGGCTAATATTTTATCCACCGATTGACTCATATTATTACTTTATTATCCACATTTTTTGTGTGGATGGTGGGACAATTAGCTGTAATTGTAGTCTTTAATGTTCAATTCTTAGTTGGCAATATGAAAATGCTTTGTTGCAGTGTGCAACTGGATATTTTGTATGTGTATGCAAAAGCTGTTGACAATGCAGCTGGGAGTTTTTATACAACGAATTGGTAGTAATAGGTAAGTAGTGGTGATAGTTTACCTCACAAAACAAATGGCAATGAGAAAATTGGACATATTACATTTATTGGTTTGCTAGTGAGAATGCTTTGATGTTGATGATCTGATTCTGCACTATATACTCTGTGTACCTAGCTTGGCGATGAACACACACATTAAATGTCAAATCCTATCCAGAGCCTACAAATATAAATGGGCATGTTTCAGTTTGGGGAGGCCATAGAATATGCTATGATTAAACAAACACAAACACTATATATAGATATGCGGATTGATTCAGGTATTCTGAGCCCTGCCTCTCTAAGATCAGTAAATGAGATATACTGAGATCTGAAATGTGATGTTTTGATACTAAGACTCGATCTGTAGTACTGTATTGAGTGGGCAAATTTTATGTGTTGTCATTGTATAAGTACATTTTACAGTTGAATTTCAAATATTAAATTGAAAGGTAATAATATTCATGATCTCTGCTAAGATCTACCCTTGAAAGTTTTTTAACATTAAATTATTTCTGAAAGTGAAACACTTGCAATGATGTTTGACACGAAAATCTACATTTGACTTTTCTTAATAATATATAGAAAAATGGGACAGTTCCAATAAAGAGCACTTACAAGCTCAAAGAGCTTCTCAAGGTAGTGGCTGCTAATATTAACCCTATGTCTTATAATTGCCTCTGAAAGCTATTGCCATTTTAATATACCTGACAAGTGTCCCCGAAGGAAAAATGTGTATTTAACAAACACCATGCATGCTTGAATCTCTGAACACAAAATTTTAGCTCAAACCACATAGTCTTAAATTAGCAAGATACTGTGCAGCAGGGCCAGTCAATGCCAGGCTTGAAAAAAGTAAGCCCTGTCAGGGCTTTATTATATTCCTGGCATTTTTAAAATGCCTGTAGGATCAAAGGATCACAGTAAGGATATAGGCCAAATGCTAGTTTTCTAATTGTATCCACATGTTTCACTTTGTGTTGTCTCCACTAGGGCCCAGAAGCCTTTAGTTTCACGTTTAAATCAAATCCTGCAGACTGCTATATTTGATCAACGATGCTATTTAATTGTACAACGAATAAATTATTGGAAAATATCAAGTACGAATATGGAAACTTTATTATCTATATAAACATATACATTATGTGGTACTGTAATTTTGTATTGTGTGATTATATGCTAGGTATAAAGATAGTGCTTCATCTCAAAGATACAGGGGTTTTCATTATCCTCTTCAGATGTTTTGTACGATATCCTGCACTAGAGATACATGCAATGTTGACTTGGCAGATTATTTTTAGTATGGTTATAATGAACATAAAGGTTGATATAACAATGAAAGGGGCTATGTACTGCTAACATTCATGCTACTATAACATTCTTAGTGGGGCAATATGCTCTAGAATTAATTCAGTTTTATTATTAAATATTTATTTACTTTGTTATAAAGTTTTCTTCTGCGCATTTGTAAGCATAATTCATGCTTTGTCAGTATTCACTGAAGTCTTTCAACAAGTCAAAACGTAATATGTGTTTTATACTCTCCACAGTGATGCACTAGTGTTGTGGTCTCAAATGTTGACATATTGGGAGTTTTCTCCAAAGTTGAAGTATTGGAGTTTCACTCACAACAAACAATTTTGCATAATTATCTATTAACTTGTTTATTAATTGTAAATAATACATTGACTTATTCAAAAACTTCCAAAATGTGTCAACTTTTTAAAAATCATCAGGCTTTGAAAATGTGTGATGTGCTATTTTTATTGGTATATTACCCGAAATGTAATGTTTTTATTTGCTGTTGTTTTCGTTTAATGAGATCTAGGGTGTATCGTAAACTTTGAAGGAAAAAAATACATGTTTATTTCTGTTAATTTCAGCTTCATTTAATTTTTTGTTGCTGTAAACATTTTTAGAGCTCGCCATAGTTACTGGTTTATTATTCTTGCAAAAAAGGCAATATTATAATGCCATAATTTGTTATGCAATATTTCATACACAATGTGCACAATGTTCCTAAATAAAAACAGAGGACAAAACAAAGGGTAAAGGAGTTTTCATAGTTGCACTTTATTCAGTGTATTGTAATATGACAATGCAGGAAAAGAAAGTAGATAAGATACTGTACACATTTGCAAAAATCGTTTTCATTTGATTTTTTTTTCTATGAGAATGATGATGATTTATTTATTTGTATAGCACAATTCACTCCACTGCTATTACTATTTACTAAAGTACAATACACAACATACACATTAAAAAGGCATCTGTACATTCACTGTAGTGTAAACCAAATACAAACATACAAGTTAAACAACCTATCACATTTTAGTCGTACAACAATAAATCAGACATGGGACAAGGGAATTGTGAAAAATACTGAAGGCGCAAAGCGCCGAGCCGACGGCGCGAAGCTAGGGGGGGGGGGGGAAATTTTTTTTAAAGGGGATGCCAAATGGTGCAATCTGATGCAATCTGAGCAGGACAATTAACTTTCTAGGCTGTTCACTGAAACAGCTACAGTATAAAACAAAAGTTAAATTTTTTGAAATACTCACCCAAAATCACACGTCTGTTTTACTTTTAGATTGATCTCTGCCATCAATAGTTGTGTGCTGGGTGTGCAAATACAAATAAATTGTACATAGAAAAGTCTGTTCATTTTGTTACTGTTTATTCTTCATTTCAAGTACTCGCCCAAAATCACATGTCTGTTTTAGATTGATCTCTGCCATCAATAGTTGTGTGCTGGGTGTGCAAATACCAGATAAATTGTACATAGAATTTCGATTTTTGCGATGGAATCGCCGATCAACTGTGATCTCTCCTTGCCCTTGTATTTCACTACAACTCTCTCCGACAGCCATTGCGCTTTCCATTTGTTTTTCACACTGTCAACCTTGTCGATGTTCGCGGACTCAACACTTTCATTTTCCGTCATCACTCGATAAGAGTAAGTCGCCATTTTGACTGCTTCGACTTCACGACTGCACAAGCGCTCGGAGAATCCGAAAACGAGTATTTTCAGCTTCGGCAAAGATCGGCAATGATTGTGACCAATCAAAACGCGCGCAAAGTTTGGATAAATGACGTCGCAGTACTTCGTGAAACATGACGGAATGACCCGACAACCGAACTCGCGAAGGCGCCAAAGCTCACCCTACCCCCCCCCCCTCATACCCCCAATTTTCTCTTCGGATTTGGGCCGATTTCAGAAATGACCCATTGACTTTTAAAAAATACAGAAATCAGTATAAATACGGATCAGTCCCATGTCTGTAAATACTCTCTATCCTATCCTATCCTATCCTATCCTGTCCCATAACCCGAAGGTCGTAGGGGCACCACAGATGATCGCTTAACCAGCATACTCCATCTTTCTCTGTCCTCAGCAGCCCTCATGGCTTCGCTCAGTGTCAAACCAGTCCATTCTCGAATGTTGTCCTCCCACCTCTTTTTCGGTCTCCCCCTTCTTCTACCTCCTTGCACTGTGCCTTGCAGAATGGTCTTTGCAAGGCCTGATGATCTGGTGACGTGGCCATACCATCGGAGTTTCCGTTTCTTCACCACTGTGAGCAGGTCATCGTGTTGTCCAATGGCTTGTGTGATGGTCTGTCGGACTTCGTTGTTGGTGATGTGTTGGGTATAGGAAATGCACAGAAGTCTTCTGTAGCACCTCATCTCCATGCTTTGTATTCTTCGTTGGAGATCTGCTGTGAGGGTCCATGCTTCGCAAGCATATAGGAAGATGGAGATGACCAGAGAGCGCAGCAGTCTTACTTTGGAATGTAGACTGATGGTTCTGTCTTTCCAAATGGGCTTCAACCTTGTCAGGGCAGCAGTTGTTTGTGCGATCCTGGAGAGGACTTCCTGTCGAGACCCATTGTCTGACACAATGGCTCCTAAATATTTGAAGCTGTGCACTGTGTTGAGGGATTGGCCTTGTACTTTGATGTCCGTGTTGATGCCATTGGTGTTGTTGGTCATCATTTTGGTCTTCTCCGCACTTATTTCCATTCCATAAGCTCTGGAGGTGGTGTCAAGCCTCTGTACAAGCTGTTCAAGTTCTTGTTCCTCTCCAGCCAATCCATCAATATCATCCGCAAAACGAAGATTGGAGATTGCTCTGCCCCCTATACTGACTGTGCCTTCGTGATCTGCAAGAGCATCTGACATGATGCGCTCTAGGAAGATGTTGAAGAGTGTTGGAGAGAGTAGGCATCCTTGACGCACACCGATTGTTGTTCTGAACCAGTTCCCGATGACGCTGTTATGGAGGACTGCACTGGTAGCCTTGTCATACAGGCTTTTGATGACTTCTATAATTTTAGGGCTGATGTTGTACACTTTCATGGTTGCCCATAGAGCTGCATGCCAGACTCGGTCAAATGCCTTCTTGAAGTCTATGAACACATGATATAGATGTTGTTGGTGCTGTAGGTATTTCTCACAGATTATTCTGAGGTTGAAAATCTGTTCAGTGGTACTTCGCCCTGCCATGAATCCTGCTTGTTCTTCAGCTATGATTTGTTCAGCTTGTGGTTTCAACCTGTTGAGTATTATTTTCTCTGTACTTGCAAAAGGTTCCCAATCACACAGGCACGACACACTGCTATTACCAAACAAACAACTTTTTTTTTCAAATCCATACATGTAAAGTGCCAAACAAATTGAACTGTGCATAAACAATTCTAAACACAAAACTTCTTTTTCACAGGCAAATTAACAAAAATGCACAAACATTTCTTTAATAGAAAATAATACCTTGCGTGTTAAAACTGAAGCAAAATCAAATTAAGAACATAAACATACAGATACATCTTTTCAGCAACAATTCTTCTCATTCTCACCATATATCCATTTCAAATCGCATCCATAAATTCTCTCACAAATCCAAGAAACAAATTGAGCGGCAAAAAGTCTGTGTTGAGCTCAAACCAATGAGCTATATTCAGCAGCTTTTGGTCCTGAAAGTTTTGCCCGATAAACTGCAGTCCCACAGGCAAACCACAAGGGGAGAGAGACGCTGGCACTGTGATAGCTGGGACTCCTGAAACAAAGAAACAAGTAAATTATAACAATTTGGGGGGGGGGGGAGGGGGTAATATTCTCTATGTAATTTTTATATTGATAACATTATTTACAATATGCTCACGTTAAGTTTAATTTTCACAAAGAATGTTTGGATCCTGTTTGTGGATGCATACAACTACACATATTTTCAATACCTTCCCCACCCCCACCCCCACCCCCCTTCAACTCTCTCTCTCTCTTTCTGGCATTATCAAATAATATTAATAACCTCACCTTCCTCTTTCATCTTTATTTATAGTACTCTTTCCTTCTATTGCTACAATTCCTTGAACAAGTTGTAAAACACACTAAATGAAAGGCAAATCTTGTACTGACAATTTGAGTTTGAAATACACGTACACCTCATACACTCAAAGTCCTACCTGCCATGTTGACAGGTTGAGTAAAAACATCTTGCTGCTCAGAGCGTGTGCGGTTGTCTTGAGATGTGAACCAGCTGTGAGACGGAGCATCGCTCAGGGTGGTTGGTGTGAGCAAAACGTCCACACCAGAATCAAACACTTTCCGGAAGTCATCGCTGATCAGACGACGCACTTTCTGCGCCTTTAAGAAAAAGCGCTCATAATTCCTAAAAATATAAAACCACAATTAAATATTTTACTGGCATTACTACAATGAACATGCCAAAAACATTCTATAATCAACACAGTATGATGATTGGTGGTGCTGATGGTTATTAATTAATGAGTTCACAATTTAACAAATATGACTTACTTTCTGAGCAGAAAGAAGTTACCAGCCAGAATCCTGCCTCGCACAACTTCATTGAAGCCCTCGTGTCGGGTTGCGGCAAACAACTCTTCTGTGGATTCTTCACACTTCGCTCGGTGTCCTGGTATCAGCAAGAATTCACACTTATTTATTTTACATAATAGAGAAATGTACTGACAGAACAAATGTTTATGTTAATGTTAATAAAAGAGAATCCCAAACCCACACACTCCTCCCCCAAAATCTGTTCAAATAATTTCCCCTCACCAAACTCGATGCCATCATAGCGGGCCATGTTGGATGCGACTTCACAGCAACACAGGACGTGGTAGCAGGTGATGGAGTGTTGGGTGTGAGGGAGAGAAACCTGCGATACCTTGGCTCCACCTCTTTCTAGCAAGTCGGCCGCTTTCCTCCAGGCATCCAACACTTCTGTCGAGGTTCCTGGTGCATGGTACTCCTGTACACAATTATTAAGAAAAATATGAAATTACCCCAAAAATGTAAACTCAGAAGATGGGCAAAATGAATAACGTTTAATAACCCTGATGATCAGAAAAAACAAAAGAGCTGTCTAGGATCTAAACTGCCTCACCAACATCTCTTTGTATTGTTTTTTGTGCTTTTATAACATTTCTGCCTCATCAAAAATAATCACTTTGCTAGAAGTAAAATGGCAAAATTGTTATTAACTTGATTAATTTCTAGCCCATGATTCCCTGCAAAAAATGCCCCTGCAGTGATTTGTCATTAAATCTGAGAAAATATCATCTGACGCAAAAGTCTACATTTTCATGCAAGCATAGCCCATTGGAGAACTAGTTCAAAATATACTGAAACTAATAAATACAATAAATAAATAAACACAATCAGCAAAAACGATTAGTTTTCACAGCCACTCACCTTAGGAATACCAACATGGACACCTTTTAAAGAAAAGTTGTCACCCAGCACAACAGGTTGGAACTTGTCTGTCACTGTTGTGGAATCATGAATATCATGGCCTGCCACTGAATCTGAGGAGAAAGGCACAAAGATGTTAAGTAGAACTGTTAAAATTAAAATATTCAAATGTCTATACTCAAAGTTAATACTCTGTCTTTTTACAAAATACACCATGTAAATTGTACCGTTCTTCAAATCAAAATGCGTAACAGTGTAATTTATTAATAATAATGCAACTTACTCAGCACAATAGCCACATCCTCTACTGTGCGAGCAATAATACCCGGTACATCCATAGAGTTAACCAGCGGTATCAAACCATGGCGAGACAACAGCCCATACGTCGGTTTGAATCCCACCACTCCGCAGTAGCTGGCTGGATTACGGGTTGACCCTCCTGTGTCTGAACCAAAGGACCTGCAGCAAAAAAAAGATGCATATAAGGGTCTGTTGAAAGACAAAGCTATACAATACATAGAACGCAGGATCTTTGGGCCAAATGGAAAAACAACATTATTTGTTTATTGGTAGTCATTTCATTTGTACAACTGTTCAGCAAAATCAGGGTTCATACTGGTTTGCAGTTTCAAATTTCCATGACTTTTCCATGACTTTTCCATGATTTGCTACTATTTTTCCATGACTAAGCGCACAAACGTTTGATAATAAAAAAAACTCAAAATTGTATGTAGTACTTCAGCCATAGTACTATTAGTAGCGAGTGCACACCTGTATCACATACCAAATAATGTCAAATTTGACACATAAATATAGACCCATCTGATTCAGTGATTGTCTAAGATTCTTAAATAAATTCAATGTATGAAGAGAAGAATAAACATTTTTTCAGTTGGTAAAGATTGATATAGGCCTATGAGCATTTGTAATAATAAATAATTATAATAAATAAATGAAATTTTACGCTTTTACTCTAATTCACTTAGGCCCTATTCAATTTATTGACTTAGTCTTATCTGTATGTATAATAGCCTGTATAATATTGTATAGACCTCACCTATGCTATGCCATAATTTTAAAAAAATGTTTTTGAAGAGTATAAACAACCACAACACTTACCGAACCACAATCCCAAAAACGTACATTTACATCCATCTGCTTCTTTTGTAAGTCTTCATTCAGAGATTTATCAAATAAGAGCACAAACTCTCCAGCAGATTTAGCCTTGTTTTTCAACAGATCCAAGAAGTGTGGCCCCAAGCCAAAAGTTGCAAAATAGGCACACTTTCTTTCACTCATTGTCATCTTCGCAGCAATTAAACTATCAGGAAACATTCTTTGAAACAACCACGGTACTTTCAATGAACTATTAAATGAGAAGTGTGAAGTCACAACCTTTAGAGTCCACAAAATTTCCGCTTTTAATACGTTATCGTTGGTCACAAACGCAGATAGGCCTACTGTCCCTGTCCGCTCAGAGTCTGACTCTTTACTCACAATACTACCACTGGTACACGCAACAGGCCGGGCTGTTGTCGATGTTGACGCCTGCACCACAAAATCGGAAATTTTTGAGTTTTTTGTCAGTTCAAGTTTTTCCTTCAACGCATGCACGTGTTTAGCTCCTTTGGCATGGCTTTTTACAGCTGCTTCCCCCATGTTGGAAATATCAAAGGCCTTCTGACACACGTTACAAAATGCCATTGATTTTAAATCATGTCCATCTATCCAATTCATATAGTCTTTGTGTTTCAGCCACAGTCTGTTAAAGACACATTTTCCCGGCATTTCTTCGGCAATAGCAAGATTCAAGTCGACAAAAAGAGCGAGGCATACAATGATTAACGCACACGGCACAGACGACAATTGCTGACTGAAAGCGGTAATGCAAAGCAGGAATTGAAAATGGCCACCGGATGAACCAACCAATCAGAACGGGATTAACGATTCACCTCACGGAATGCGTACTTTGACCACTGACCTTTATGCCTTTGACCAACTTTCAAGATCGCAATCCCATTGTTTTTTTTATGCATAAGAATTTTTAATTTCCATGACTTTCCAAAACTTAAAATCAAATTCCATGATTTTCCAGGCCTGGAAAACTATTTTTGAAAATCCATGACTTTCCATGACTTTTCATGACCGTACGAACCCTGCAAAATGATTTTGAGCTCATGCAGTTTGAGGTACATTATAGAACAACTGGTTAATTTGTTTCTGGTCTTCATTGCCTTAGGTTTGCTGTATTGCTGAGTTGAGGCTGCCCAATATATCTCTCAGTGTAAACTGAATTCACTCAGAAAGTACTTTTATACCCACACAAATTGGTGTATGTGAGTAGTGGAGAATAGGTAAGACATATTTTTGCAACAAGTAAAACAATATCTTAACTATTTGTTTTTTGCAAAAATGATGAACGATGAGGCTATGTTCATAACAGCAGCAAACATTTCACTCTCGTTTTTCTTGTCCCAAGGTGTCAACTGATATTCCTGCTGATCAAGAAAATACAGATTACCCCTGCCCCTTTTTTTTCAATAGGTAAAGTTAAAGAATAGCGTTTAATGACATATAGGATAATAATGTTAAGCATACAAAATAAAAGACAAGTTTCACATACAACACAACATTACTAACACTAGAGCTGTTCCACTTGCTACCGCAGCCGCACTGCCTCCAGAGCTTCCCCCTGTCACCAGCCAGTCGCTCTCGTCTTCAAAACACAGACGTTCAGATCCTGCTACAGACATACTCCTCTCTGCCCCTGCTGCACTGAGCTCCAAGGCTGAAGTGTGCATGCTCTGTTTCCGCACTCTCTGCTTATCCTGCTGGGGCGTGGGAGGTGGAAGCTTCTGTTTATGACAGCACGACGTAGAGGAACTGCTTCGATACAGGTACCGATGAGGTATCTTTTGAAAGAGTAATGTCCATGGGTTTTTCACTGGTCCTGCTATACTGTCAATGCTGCCTGAACTGAATGACAAAGACGCAAAATATTTCTACATAGCCTGCCATTGGGAAGTTGATCAGCTTAGTCTTCTGTTTTATATTAAAACGAAACATATTTCAAATTACAACTACAGCGAAGCAACAAAACCAGATCACGACAAAAACGCAGTAACAAAACTGCAAATATAAAATCTTATATGAACAGTAATAAATAAAACAAAGTAAACAAAATTAATTTGATTAATTAAAATTTATAACAGTTTTTATATCAGTGTAACTATTCCGTGTACAAGAGTGTTAGCCAGGCATCCACAATTGTTGTCAAAAGGCAAGACAACAAATTATTTTTTGTATGTTTGTGCAAGGTCTAAAATGACCTTGACCTTCAAGATCAATGCAAAAACCGAACATATGTGAAAGATCAATCTATCATCTCTAAATACAACCAGTTTGGGCTTAATATCTCACAAAGTTCAAGGTCAAGGTCAATTCAAAGTACCTATACAAACTGACTGTGGACAGGTCCAGACCTTGACCTTGGAGTGATGTTGACCAAATTTGCAAAGTATGTGTGTCTCATTGATATCTATCATGCATCAAAGAATCGTAAGTTCAATATTAACAACCTAGAAAAAAAGTTAAATTTTGTGAAAAATTGTCATTTTTTAAATTAACATTTGATGACTCTGTGACCTTTATTCACTGATCAGTTTTGAGGTCTCATTGGCAAACACCATCTTATGAAGTTTGGTTGTGATAATTGAAACAGACTCTAGGTACCCACTTTAAAGTTTTTGCAAAGACAGACGGCGGACAGACAGAATGACCGAGGGACATTTTTTTCCGGTATCATTTTTGACTGTTTAGGACTCATCTTGCACAAATGTGCAAAAATGCAGTTTTTTTTTGTTTTTTGTTTTTTTTTGGGGGGGAGGAGGGGGGGGGAGGGGGTTGATGAATACATACTCACATTGCTATGCATAAGAGTATAAAATTCTCATTAATGACACAACAAATATTTGCATTTTCAGTTACTGAGTTAGCCTCGTTAATAAATATGATTATACTAATTTTATACAACTGAAGTCTATTTAACAATCAAAAGGAACATGACTGTTACTCAACATTTACATATATTTCAATAAAAACATATCTATATTACATCATAAACTTAAGTTAAAATTTATATTCAAATGACTCAAAATAAATACAATGTTCATTCTACCCCATAGCAAACTCATCCATGTTGGTTTTGCCCATCAAGATAGCTCCCTTGTCCAGCATTCGAGAGACCATTGTGGCATTGTACGGTGGACGGTAGTTGCTAAGCATGTGTGACGCACACGTTGTAGTAATGTCTTTAGTACTAAAGTTGTCTTTAAACGCCACTGGAATGCCTTCTAAAGATCTGGGTGGATTTTCAGTACCTGAAAATTCAACACGAAATAAAACATTAACTAAAAAATCTCTGCTAACTGGCAGAAATCAAACATCATAGTTCATACACTCATAAGTCATATAACAAATTTCACTTGCATACCTGCCAATGTGCTGTCATTTTAGCTATAATCACAAGTATATCAACTAACAAGTTAGTATCTCGTATTGCCCCCAGTCGACGTGCGGTGGTCCCGTTGCCCTTGGTTTTAGCCACAAGCTGAGACGGGGACAGGGTTTATTCTTGGCGTCGGTCATCGGTCATTGACGCATAAAAATCTGAAATGATCGATTGTTTTGCCAGCCAGCTGGTCAAATGACCTATTGATTTTACGATCGGGCGGTCAAACTTTGCGAAGATTTGTCATTTAAAAAGTTCTATACCAACTGCGAACTCTCTGTATCTATGATAAAACTTAGCACAACCATTACCGAAACAAAATTATTTCCCCTTTCAGTATAATACAAACTTTTCCGATCCATAGTTTTCATTGCTGACATGCAACGCGCCAACGCATTGACAGTCACAGTGTAGATCTAGTTTGCGATTCCATTTTGTCAACAACAAAAAAAAAAGCCTTCGAAAAAAACATGGTGTTTAGGCCTATAGTAATACTATAGCCTAGTTTGTTTGTTTTTTATTTAAAGATGCACATTATAATAATAATAATAATAATAATATTAATAATAATAATAATAATAATAATATTATTATTATTATTATTATTATTATTATTATTATTATTATTATTATTATTATCTAACTAATAATTTACGGATCTATTTACATTTATGTACTTTGGCACTGTTGGATTGTCTCCCTCTTTTGGCAGAGGAGGAACAACGAAGCTTAACGTCCTATTGCATCAGCGTTAAGGACGATCACCACGTCGCCACCCTGACAACAATGATTATCATCATCCAGGGATGTTGCTAGGAAATTTTTTCTTCGGCGATTTGGCTGAAACAGCCGTGAAACTTTCGGCTTTTTACAGAAAGTTTCGGCTCTCTCTTCCAAAGCAGTCTCACAAGTTTTTGTTGTTGACTAGATTCACTATGTTAACGTGCACCATCCACCTCCATATATTAAAGGTGTTCTGTGGATGCATATCTTTGTAATAAAACATGATTTTAAGAGTAGAATAAGAACATTGAAAAGAAATCTTATTTTCTGAAATGTTACACACACAAAAACAATAAAAAGTTTAGACTGTCCCTTGACAGACCACAATACTGTCAGAGTTTCTGGGTTTAACCATTGCAATTATCGAATCCTCACCTAAACTGCAAGCGTACAGCACATGAATATCGCAAAAATGGACAAAACCGAGCCGATTCACCCGTGAAAACTTCAGCTCGGCGAGCCGACATGACGGACAGTTTATCGGCTTTTTTTAATAAAAATTTCGGCTAAAAGCCGAAGATCCGACCCAAACGACACCCTGTCATCATATCAAAGATGAGATCCTACGGCAGGGCACAGATTGTGTAGTGTGTACTAATGATGTCACACATGACGTAGATGATTTGTTTGTGGATTATTTTAAACTAATGTATTTTTTATTTAATTATTTATTTTATTTAATTTATTTGTGTTCATTTCTTTATTCATTAGTAAGTATTTATTTTTATAATTATTTATTTTTTATTTTATTTTGTGGAGGTAATTAAATAAGGTTAAAGAATGGATGCAGACCTGTACTTTTCCATAGAAACATAAAAAATGTCGGCAGCATCATGAAATGTCTTGATAAAGGTCTTTGAGACCGATACCGGTCGACACTTGTCTTCTGTTGTTTTTGTTTTCTTTTATTCTTTTATAGTTAAATTGTACCATGTTTAATACTTAAACAGGGTAAAAATAACTCTTCCTGCAGTATGTGCTTCAGCCGCAGGCTTCATTACTTTAGTTTACATGTATAGGCCTATTCTTCATTTGGTAGTAGTATCAGACAGCTTCTATAATGAGAGAGGGAAGTGCTTCATAGCGTATATGTAAACTCGAGTGACAAGGCAGGAGTTGCTTCCCTTGGGCATGGCAGTATGCAGGATCAAATGCGCTCTTTGACACAACCAAAATCCTCTCGATTTTCGTCAGTAAAAAAATAGCATTATAAACCGTTCTGTGAATTCTAACGTGTGCATAGTGACTTTAAATGAATATTACATGTGATATTATTTTGTGCAATAGTCTTTATTAAAATAATATCTGCACCTACTACTAATAATTTATTGTAATTGTTGTCCTTAATAATATTGTTGTTGTTGTTGTTGTTATTATTATTATTATCTGTGATGTCATGTCTAGGCTTAATAAAACAAGTGGTGAAAAATGTGTGTGTGTGCACAAACTCTATCTCTTACTCTCTCATATACACCCCAATTTCTATCACTCAGGAACACAATTTCAATCCATTTTTTTAAATTCTTTACTTTAAAAATTCCATTGAATAAATATAAGAACTACAATTGCATTGTTAAAATACTCATGATATTAGCGCACTCCCCACTCCCTCTTTTCACACTTCAAAGTTGAATAAATTTAACTATTTGTAGGCCTAATATTCACTACAACAATTGTTTAGCTTCTTTGGTTGTGTTTATTTGCTTTTATTATTATGTTAGGTCTGGTGGTGTGTCTTTCCTTCTGTGGCTTAAATTGAAGTTGTGTTGTGTGTCTGAAACGCTCATGTTAAATATGTTTTAAGAGTGTGTCAGGACATGTTAAAAAGTGTCTTAACAGAGAGCTTCTTGGTCTTAAGAAAATGTTTTGTTATATTTTTGTAACCAATATAATGACAGCAGATACATACAGAATGTTTCATTAGGTAACTAAGTTTTCTGTATCTGAATATTTGCTTTTAACACTATATTCAGTGCACAAGTGTTGGGGGAAAAAATTATCACAAGAGTAGGAAATGAGGAATACTAGATGATGAGTGATAACGATTTCATACAAACAAATTATTTGTTATCTTTTTGTGGGTCACAAATTGTATCTATATATTTAGGTTTGTACCCACAAACTCTCACAAACAATTAAAAGAGGCAAGCATAACTATTTTCACAGTGAATAAATTATCAGTTGTTCTAAAACAAAGAAGGCATAATATATCCTGAATATAAAGGTTGTCTCCAGATCTTGTTGTCCCAAGTTGTATTTATAGGTACAATTATGCACCGAGTACATGTATGACATGCATAACAGTTAATATATTCAAATGATAAAATTGTTTACAAAATTAATCTTAGCATTTCTAAAGACTAGAATAACTGTACACTGTGTACAGCAAGTGCAATGTGCATTGCAAGTGTTTACACACATCTACACTATGCCTTTTTTTCACACATCTGCAAGAAAAAAGCACCGTCTTATGGTAAAGTGTAACTGTACATATGCAAACAAAGGAATGATATTCCCTGTAAAATGATTTCAAGAAATAAAAAAAACCACACAGACCAAAAATGTACAGTGAATACAAAATGAATTGTTCCTCAAAACAATAGCTGCATAAGACAATGATAAACACATCACAAGAGTAAAGTACATACATTTGTTATTAGTCTTTTAAACTTATGTTTGTTTGTGAGACTAATGTGATACTTATCATTTATATACTCATTTTATAACCACTTTTTACTCATTATGCTTTTATGTATGCAAGTGACGGTCTGCACAATGAACTGTGCACTATAAATGTAATGTTATTGTTATTATTATTATTATTATTATTATTATTATTATTATTATGTAATGTTATTATTATATCAGGACTATTATAATTAGCTGACTGTAAACTTGGAAGATAACATATAGCCCTGAGATCACTTGGCATGGCGGACTGGGCTTGTCTCATATAATAATGTACTACTAATAGTAATAATAATAATAATAATAATAATAATAATAATAATAATAATAATAATAATAATAAAGTTCCGGTCATAGTTATCTTATCATCAACAATGAAACACTGATTTGAATGGTCTATTCTAATATGTTTTTAAGCAGTATCTATTTTTATGTAAGCTAAAGACATATCCTTTGATAATAATATTCATCTGTTTTCAAACAAGGTTACAATTTCACACTGAAATACAATTAGCATCTTGTTTATTTGGCCTACAATGTTTACAACTTATAATGCCATCTGTTACCATGAGAATGCTGAATTTATTCATGTTCTAGTAACTAGTTTTAAATTCATGCTACTTTTATTTTGTATGTCTACATTTAAATGTATACACAATCATGATTCAATTGCTGTTGTGCTGTGGATTGTGGTTTAAAATTAAAAGCTAATGCTCACAGTCTCGAAAATGATCCCCATCATTATAGACTATTAAAAATACTGGTCAACAATATATTGTGTAGGCCTAACTGCTGTTAGCCTAACCTTTCTAGCATACAATATGGCATTAATGAACTGATAAAGAAGTTAATTATCTTTTTCTTTTCAAGCACCGAAGCAGCCCTAAATACAACCTAAATCTAAATCAGCTGGTACGAAATGTCTAGGCTAATAAAGTTATGCCTTAGGTTATGAAAACCAAAAATTGTTATAATTTAAATGTTAAAGATAAATTTAGTCAACACGACAACACGTCAACAGTCACAACACTAACAGTCAGACATAAGATAAAATTAATGATTCAATGGAATTGTGAATGATCGAATTGCCACATGGCAATTAATAGACCTAAATCGAATGATTTATTTGAATAAATAACGACTCGAATGGAAGTTCCACTGTGCTACTTGTAGTAACTAAGAAGGTACTAGTATTACTATTACTATTTATATAGTATTACTACTTCATCTTTAGGAAATCTGAAAAAGGATTTCCCCTTGCAGCTTAACTTGTTTCTAGCGTTGGTACAATTAACAGCGCTGCAGAAATCGCCTCCCGGCTTTATCCAGTCACCAGTTACTTTCACTTTGCCGTTAGATTCCATTTTGCCTGTTTACAGCCATCAAGCGGAATAACTCTTTTCTCCCAGTTTTGCGATTTTTCATTGACTTCCCTCTCTCATTATAGTAGAAGCTGTCTGGTAGTATAACTATAAGTGTATAATATTTATTTATTATTTTCTCGATCTCTTACTCTTAGTGCTACTACAACTGTACTAGTATCTGTATCTTTATCGCTCGATTTAGCATGTTTATTACTGTTTTAAACAGAATTCATATTTGTCACAGATGCCCGAATTTTAAATAGAGAGAGACTCGGGGAGTTATTTTGTACCATTTGTACTAATAAGCGATCGAATGAGACTGTGTGACTTATTGCTTTCCAAAATGACCTATTGTTTTTCCTGTGAACTGGTCAAATGACCTATCATGGTCACTTTCAAGATTAATCCCTGCGGGGATATCCCAAACCTAAAAATAGAACAGAGAATTCTGGGAAATCTGTTCAAGGGAAGTAACAGATTTATAACTAGCTACTGTTGCAGTCATGGTAGCCATTTCTCGCGAAGATGTGCTGGCTGAAATTAAACAAAAGTTGGGAGAGGAACTGCATATTTCTGGTAGTGAACAAAGGCTTTGCTCAATTATCGAAGGAGAACACGATGGATTTATAGAAACATGCACACATGTATCTGAGCTCAGTGCAGTCGATCGTGAGTCTCAGTGAACGATTGTTCGCCATTAATTGTCATTGAGTCAGCTGCTCAGATCGCTTCGATGTGATGGTTCATTTATAGCTTGAATCACACTGTATAATGCACATGAAAATTATGTCAAAGATATGATGACTTGAGCATATGTTTGATTCCGTACCGATTGGAAGGTGGGGTGGAAAAATTCAATCATGGTGATGATCAATCCTATTTTGCAATGGTGGTCAGGCCTACTTTATTGTGTATGGTCACGGGTACTTACCTTTTGTAGTTTGTGTGCTTTTTGTTCTGTCGGCCTTGAGTGTTTGCGTCGCCTTGGCTCGTTGTACTTTGTTGTGGTCTCTCTGTCTTTTGATTTTTGAAAGCAAATTCAAATTGCATTGTTTTCCAGCAGCATGCGAGGTCAAATTAGACGAATTCAGATCTATCCAATCTTTTTGTGACGCCATTTTGCGTGTGTCGCGAAGAGTCCTGCCGACGTCATTTCAGAAAAGGATTTCCCTACCCATAATTCCCCTGGGTTTTGAAGTTTCTAAAAAATTATTTTAGGCCGACGACGCTCTATGGAGCGCAAAGCATGTAAAGGGAAGCAACTGGTTGTACGCGCACGTCGACAGAGACAATCTCAGACATAGAAGGGGGATACTAACTTGTTAGTTAATATACTTGTGCTATAATACATAAATGTTTACCTGGCTTTACCAATCGCTGCTGTGCTTCCTCTGCCTGCTGTACTGCCATGTCCTCTGTACGCTGGATGTAAATGTTGAGGCTGTTCAGCTTCCGAGCACGTTCTAAGCATCGCTCACACAGCTCACGGGCATTCAGGCGTCCGTCTCGCAGTCTAATCAGGGTCTTTGGATAAAACAAGAGAAACATGAATGTTATGACTGCTATTCTCACTCTAACATAACAATAATAAAAGCAACTAGATCTAGTTTCAATTTTAGAGATTCACTTTCATTTTAGTTAAAATTTATGACACAGTTATTGAGTTAGAGTAGGCCTGTACGGTTCATTCACCAGTGAATTTTATTTCTGTTGCAAAGCTATGGATCTGCTCGACAAAAACTGCAATGAAAAAAGCTGTGCTTTAAATCAATGAATGCCTTGTGTCACAAGTTGTGAGTTGTAGGCTAATAGTAATAGTAATCCCGTGTAACTTTGTGACGGTGGACGCACCACGGTTTAAAATCTTAAGTAAAAGCATTCGCAACTAAACATGCTTGTACCAATGTGCAAAGTATGTATGTTCAACTGCAATTCCAAACAACGTTCGCCAAATATGCATACCTCTTTTAAGGTTAAAGAAGCCATCCCTTGACAAGAACATTCGAGGTTTGAAGTTCTCAACACTTGCGGACAACACGTCCTCTGCTGCAGCGAGAACTTCCTGAAGGGACTGTATTCGGCTGTACAATACTTGAAAAAAGACGATGTTATCTCCCTTATCCTGCTTTCTGTCAAAATACATCACTTTTATAATTAATTTTGCAGATGCCTACATAGGTTATATTTGATTATTTGAGAGACAGAAAAAGAGAGGGACGGAGAGATGGGGGGGGGGGGGAGATATCGAGAGAGAGAGAGAGGGAGAAGGAGAGAGAGATGGAGAGAAAAATTATAGCATAAGTATATGTTATCAAAGAGTGCAATAAGCCATAGCTTGCATATATAAACACATAAATATATTATCTATATATTAGAATAATTGGAAATTATGGTTGAGATTTCAAAACACACAAGACTGGCAGACGCCGAATAAACAGTTTTTGTTTTTTGAACTTCATTTCACCTTTACAGCTTTAGAATAGGAAACTCCCTAAATGCGCCCCAACCTTCAACAATTACCTCTTCCTCCCACCACCACCGTGAAAACCTTAACTAATCGTTTTCACCGTTCCCCACCACCCACTAAATATCATCCATTTCTTTATAAAAAACCCCTCATCTTAAACTAAATCTAAACAAAACTTCACCTTACCCCAATCACAATTTTAGAATTTTTTTCTATAAAAATCACCTCACTTACACATACAACCTCATTTAATTATGTAAAAGAATGACTGTATCATTAAAACAAAAGAAATATACTTTGATACCATATAAATGAGAGTAAAAACCGATGTCTAGTCTGTGTCGCAAAAAGTAAAACCGACTCTCTCTTCTGTCGCATACATTCCATTATAACGGACTTAAAAGATCCTCACCCATAGACATGAGTTCAAAAAAGTAGCATTCACTAACATCCCTGTCAGATGCTTGATCCCTTTCGTTATTGATTCAAAGGCAACTAGTTGACACTCGGCTTAATTATCAGATCCTGTATGCAGCCTCCTTGACACTCTCAAAAATATAAAACTTATATACAAATCTCTATTCTCGTCCTATATATAACAAAAACCAAAATAGAATCGCTTCCAGTTTTAATCTTTCACAAAAAAAAAATTGAAATATCAATAATTCCCATACAATCAAAAACAACAGTTAATCTGAAGTGTTTTTATTTGATTTTTGATATTAATTTCTAAATTGATGCACATAAAACATAAATCTGTGTCGTTGATTAAAAATATGATGATCACCTATTGTTGGATGATTCTGCATTAAAAAACGGTAATAATAAAAATACATTGTTTTAAAATCCTCTATGTGCTTATGGGTATTTTAAAATTATTATTGCACAGATTAGAAATCTGCAATATCACGAGTTATTAGCATTACAGGTAGAGTTTGAAAGAAAAAGGATCTCCGGTACACTATCAATCTAGGCGACCAGAAGCCTACAGCCTCTTTATAGGTGCTTATTCCTAGGCTTGCGGTTTCGTTTTGTGTAAATCATTTTGAATGCGGCTCCATGCAGCGGAAATGGTCGACTTGCGGTGTTTGGGGTTTTCCTGTGGGTTCGACTTAAAAAATATTGCGCAGTTGTTAGACTGAGTATCCGTGACTTATTTAGTATTTTACATTCCAATGCAAATCTATTAGAGCAGAGATGCCTGCGGCCCAAGTTGTCTCAAATACTCTATGTACGTGTACTCGGACAGTGTGTGAATCTGTGCGTGCGTGCGTGTTTGTGCGTGTGTGTGTGCGCGTGAGTGTGTGAGTACGTGTGTGTGTGTGTGCGTGTGTGAGTGAATTTTGTTACATATAATTTTTAAATTCTAAAACGCTGTAGTGCAGACAGTTGTTTATTAAATGTAGGCACATAAATTAAATCCTGACACAATCAACTTCGTTTAAAACTAATGTATTCTATTCTCAGTAGATATTTATATCAAGATGTCTATGGAATGTTTTAAGCTTATAATATAACCAGCACCTACCAGCTCAAATAATTGTTAAAGGAATCACACACACATACATTCACACACACACACACACACACACACACACACACACACACACACACACACACACCCTTCCCCACACACATCCCACCCTAAAAGGATGCTAATGCTGCAAAATAAAGAAAGTAAGATAGATGGATAGACAGATAAAATAAATTTCTTTCTTTGTGTACATATCAGGCTTGGCAGATTTGATGGATAGTGCGCGTGTGGTCATGCACGTACGTCAAAGAATCCGGATCGCAGCGATAATTAAATATGCTTCTCGTGCGTCATGCATTGCAAATACAATCGTGCCATGGTGCGGACTGGAGTCTGGTGCGCGCGTGCATTGTTTATGGGTGTTTTGTCGCATTTCCAGGCCGATTGCGAGAGCCAAAACTGAAAAGTAAACATGATCACGCGGAGATATTTGTAAATTTGCAATGATAATTGTAATTATCCCATTATATTTGTAATTATCTCTTGATATTTGTAATTATCAGGTTTTGGCGCTAGTAGTCCGTCCTGCATCTCATTGGACTATCACGGCGACAGAGTAAAAGTCTCGCGCTCGGTAGACTACCAAACAACGAGTGTCATGATCAACTCTAGAAAGAAGAGGAAAAGGATCAGGGCTGGGGTGGCGTAATTGTCGAACTGCGCTCAGTTTATTTACAGTTGTTAAAGTTAACGTCTTTGTTGTAATAAAGTTATCTAAATGTGTGTGTGTGTGGGTGTGGGTGTGGGTGTGTGTGTGTGTGTGTGTGCTTGCGTGCGTGTGTTGGTGCGCGCGCGCGTGTGTTGGGGGAAAGGTGTATGTCATTTTATGTATTCTTAAAATGGGAAGAGGAGGAGTACAAGGAAGCATGAGGTGTATGAGGAGAAGAAGGGGAATTAAAAGGAGAAAAACACTATAGGAAGGAGATATGTAAAGGCTTTTTTTTTTTTTTTTTTGCATTGAAGAAATGTTTGTTCATACAACACTGCATGTTAATGACAATATTACCATTGGAATTAATATAATAATCTGACATCACACCCGACATTTAGTATCATAGGTCTTCATTCAAATAGTTTACAAACAACGATGACATTAAATGTTTAAACTGTACAAGACTTTGGAAAGTGATATGTCGTATCTCTCGAATTTAGTTTTCATTGTGTTTTAAAAGAGTGGGTTATAAAGAATACAGCCTTTATTTAAAAAGTGTCTGTTGTGCATTTTTCTCACCCAGTAATGCAAAATCTTACGTGACATGGCCTATTATTACGAGTACTTTATGTACAATTACAATTAATCTGTCTTTTCGAAAGCGTCTGACAAAATATCCGGATGTGAAGGAGTGTTACGGTAAATAGCTTAAGAATTAGCATCTATTGTCAATGATAGATCCGCTTACAGCGTGTTTGATGTGATTAAATGGTTTGAACTTTGTTATAATGCACATTCATCAAGGATCATATGTAGGACATGTAGCCTATACGAGTTTGAAAACTAGAGCTTGGTTCAGCGTAATGAAGAAGAAGAAGAAGAAGAAGAAGAAGAAGATGATGATGATGATGATGATGATGATGATGATGATGATGATGATGATGATGATGATGATGATGATGATGATGATGATGATGATGATGATAATGATGATCATGATCATGATCATGATTTGATTTGATTTGATTTTTTTGTCTGTTCTATTTTTTTTTGTTGTCTTTCTTCTTCTTCTTCTTCTTCTTCTTCTTCTTCTTCTTCTTCTTCTTCTTCTTCTTCTTCTTCTTCTTCTTCTTCTTCTTCTTCTTCTTCTTCTCTTTTCAAGTTTTACGAAAAACGAAAAACTATCTTCAGAAAAGTCAACAAGTACTGATATGCATCACCTCGTGCAGACTATCCAATGATACATGCGATGTCTTCTATCCATGACTTCTTTTCCTCTGCTTGTCTTCGATAGTGATTATGTGTGTGATTCTAACGATCAGAAAGATGGTCACGAAACGGACATTCCGCCGTTCGCAAACTGCTGCCATTTCGTTAAACTGGGGAATAAAATTTAATACTCAATGTGAGTTAGAAGTCTCTACGAGTCGGGGACTCACGATACGGCCATTGATGCATTCGCAGCTCTTCTTTTCTTTTTTCATGTAAAAAAACAATTACACCATGTAGAACGACAGTAAAAGCCTTAAAAGCTGAGACACTTCAAAGAGGAAAAAGAGAAATCAAATCAGCAACTGTTACAATGGAAAATAAATAATAGATCACCTTTACTTCATAACCCCAAAATGTTTTCCTGATTATATCCATGAGACCGGTGGTTTTAAAATGCAAAATGAATAAGATCGCAAGACATTCAAATGTATTCGAGACACAAATATTTATGAAAACCAGCACTTGCCAATAAGTAGGGACTGTTCTGGCTTGCATTTATTGTAAAGAAGCAAAACGACTGGTCACTAAATGCCAGATTTAAAAATAAAAATCCAAATCTGTTTAATAAATTTTGAGATACGGCGTTAAATGAATTCCGAAAATTATGGACATCAGCGACCTTGACCTTTGAGAAAAATGCAAATATGAGTGGTATACAGAAAGATATGAAAGACTGAGCAGTACTTGAAGCATTTGTAATAGTTAAAAATAATAAAGATCGGTCTTGGAATTTTTCAGGAAATGCTAAAACTGTGTTTTGAAGAGAGAAAAAAAAAACGACTGATGACGCGATCGACCGACTGATCAACAGACTCCCGCTGAGTGATTGATCATGAGTTAAAGTACCCGTATACTAATAATTGTAAAATCGGTTCAGCCGTTTAGAGATAGATCTATAGCTAGAGAGCAAACTGTGTTTACCTACTATTTGACCCCAGCTAGTTAGTTAGTTAGTTAGTTAATTATTCATTGTTTACAGGGTCCAGCGGACTGCAAAGAGCCGAATGAGGACCATACAATCAAGACCACAACTTAGCTGAAAGAGGACTCACCCCCGATCCGCATAAAAGATCTGCCGAAACAATCCCAGTGGTAACACCGAAGGCACTCCACCAGCCGGTCACTTTACAATAAAGACATCCCACGCAGGGGACGCTGAGGCTATACTCCAAATAATAACATCATAGGAAGCCCCAGTGACCATTTGGCAGAAAGCGTACAGTATTCCCAAGCTGATCCAGCAGACCTCACACACAAATGAGGAGTTTTGTCCCGGAAGAGTTTTGAAGAAAAAAGGTAGGTGTCTAGTCAAGCGAAGAAGAAGATAGTATAGTAGATTGATAGAACAGAGTAGGAATGAGAAAGAACAAAGAAGAAAGACAGCGACAGTGGGAAATTAAAGCACTAAATTTCCAGAGAGTGGGGATACTATTTATACTGAAACCCCCGACACCCGCACGGGGGGGGATAACAGCGACTTTGAATTTTGAGGTAGAGAAAATGCACTGGAGCCTGACCACTAACCCAAGTGTAATGTTCCTATGAAGTTTGGTAAAAATTGTTTCAGTGTTCCGATTTGAGATATGACGTGCAACGGACCGACCGTCGGACAGATGGACAGGCATTTAGTTTGTTCTGATTCCCAACTATTTAAAAGCATTTACAGATAACAACGAATCAAAATTAAATGAGGGAGAAAATGAATTTTTAAAACACTGAACTTTCTTTAGGAAAAAAAAAGAAAAAGAGGAAGAAGACAAAACAAAATACCGGGAGCTGTTGGCACTAATATGGTTTTGCAAACTTAATGGCTGGCAATTAAATTAAAAATGAGATTGGAAATTAAAAAATAGCTGGAAGTTTGTTTGGGCAGCAGTTGTCAATTGTATTACTTTCAGGCTGAGCAAGAAAGCGCTGTTACAAAACATCGTTGGCGATTAGTTGTTTTTAAGATGAATTTTATACAGAAGAAACGCGTTCAAATGAGTGCGCGCACCCTCCGACACACACACACAAACATACATACACACAGGCAGACAAACACAACAAACTCTTTTGGTAGATCTACCGCTGCAGCTAGTCCATGCTAACAGAATAAGGTCATGAAGCACAAACGTTTGAGGTTAAATTTACGGCATTCATCGTAGCTGGGCCTTAGGCTTCCAAGGCTCATATACGCTGTGCAAATTTAACGGCTATGGTAGGACTTGTTTTTAAAAAGCTTTGTGTAAAGCCTAAATAAATAAATTATAAATAAATAAAGCATGATGCCGGTCACCATTCATCGTTCTTTGGCAATTATTCCCCTTTTTTAATTTACAGAACAATCCAGTCTTTGTTATATCAAACATGTCGAATTTCCTTCTTGAAACGAGAACAGTAAGTCATCTTGTGTCTTCTATTTTGCAAATGTCTATCTTGCATTGCATCTTTTATCTATGCAGTAAATAAATCTTTCTCGTCTGCCTGGGTTTTCTGCGTTGCATTACCTATTAAAGTAAGACTTTAAAATATGAAGAAAAAAAATAAAGAAAAATACTAGAAGGTGAAGGGAAAAGCGCTGTTCTTGGGATGGCGGGATTTGACCGTGAACTACAGCAAGGTTGCGTGAGGATGGCAAAATCGTGAGAACCGCGTTGTGGAAGTTGCCACCAGATCAAACGCCTGAACCACGAACCAACTCAGACAACGGTAACATAATCACGCACGCACGTACACAGAGAGTAATACACACTGATTAGTACAGAGAGAGAGAGAGAGAGAGAGAGAGAGAGAGAGAGAGAGAGAGAGAGAGAGAGAGAGAGAGAGAGAAAGAGAGAGAGAGAACACACACTCACACAAGCTCAGACAACAGTAACACACATGCGCGCACACACACACAAACACACACACAAACATAATACACACAGTGTAACACATTGAGACAGATATACACCCATTTATACGAAGACGACAAGTTAGTTAGTTATTCATTGCTTACAGGGACCAGCGGACTGCAAAGAGCCGAATCAGGACCACAAAATCAGGTCTACAACTTGGTTGAAAGAGGACTCACCCCTGATCCGTATAAAAGATCAGCTGAAACACACCCTAGTGGTAACACTGAAGGCACTCCACCAGCCGGTCACTTTACAATAAAGGCATCCCATGCAGGGGACGCTGAGGCTATACTCTAATTTATCGAACCCCCGTTTACAAAAAAAAAAGAATATAAACATCATGATTAAATATTAACAGAACACATATATAATGCCTAAATTGCTAAATAACATCATAGGAAGCCCTAGTGACCATTTGGCAGAAAGCGTCCAATATTCCCAAGCTGACTCCACAGACCTCATACACAAATGAAGAGTTTTAGAAGAGTTTTCAAGGAAAAAGTTAGACGACTGGTTTAGCAAAAAATATAGTATAGTAGATTGATATAACAGATTATGAATGAGAAAGAACGAAGGAGAAAGACAGCGACAGTGTGAATTTAGCACTAAAGCACTACATTTCCAGAAAGTGAGGATACTAATTATGCAGAAACCCCCGGGCACCCCCACGGAGGGACGAAGACGACAACGACAGTGTGAAAATAATTGGAACAAAAGATTCCCGGGGTAAACACCAAAACCACAAATGCAAAACAGAAACAAAGGCAATACAGAGAAAGTTCTTAAGAAGAAGAAGAAGAGAAGGAGGAGGCGAAATTGAGGATAAGAATGGCGAAAATAGCACATCCAAAATGCAAAAGTAATTACGTGGTTAAATTGCTCAAGAAGATAGAAACAACTAAATAAATAAATAAATTTTAAAAAGGGAGATAAATAGAAGAAGAGTTCCAAGGAAGAAAAGATAGCAAAATTTCAGGAAAATTCCGAGAAGACCTGAGAAAAATAATAACACTAAAACGCTAAAAAAACAAAAGGAAGCCAGCCGTTAGAATGAAAGACTTAGTAAATCGTGTTATAAATGTTTTCTAAAGGGGAATGGCAAACTGGGCAAGAACCAAAGATGATAGGTTGTTTACGACGATGGGTTGCGTCGCAATGCTTGTATGCATTAATTAAAAGCAAACAACATGAACTTATAAACGCCATCACAGTATAGCCTACACACACTAGAGGCTAACAGTTGTACTTGATACTTTCTTTTGAGCTTGCCGAATTTTTATTTATTTTGTATAGCAATTATATTCTCGTCTATTTCATTTTGCTGACTATATTTTGTATACATGTTTTTTTTCATGTTATATTGTTTTAATTAGTGGTTTGTTGTTGTTGTTGTTGTTGTTGTGGTTCTGATCTTGTTGGATTAATTTTGTGTGTGTTATATTTTTGGTTATGGGTATGGTGGTGGTGTTATTTCTGCCGCTATTTACTTTGGTGCAGACGACCGTTGAATTATTTACAAGTTTGCTTGACAGTTGTGTTCATTGCTTGTCAACCCCATTCATTCAAAGAATCCCACATAAAACCTGATGGAACCTGTTGGAAAACCAACATTAAAAAGATTCTTCCATACAAAAACCATACAGATATTACTAAAACATATAATAACAAACAGAAAGGCAAAATTGACATAAATATCTTTATTATAAAACTTGAACTGTAACCCTGTCATACAGATTGCAATCAACAATATTGATTTAATGATGTCTTCAGATTCTAAGGAATATGAGTTTATTCCCCTGTCTTCAACCAAAAAAAGGAAACAAAAGATTCAGTTATCAAATGCATAACACGTATCCCAGCACAGTAACGTCCAATTCACATCAAATACGAATCAATTTACTGGAAACAGAAGTCGCACACAATGACCGTTCTGAGCAGGCACTTTTGTACGGAAAAGTAACATCAAGCAGTATCTTATTCCTGTTAATCTGAATATACATTAGCACTGGTTGCAAACGAACTTTAATCATTTCCAACCAAAGTTAAAACTTGTTTGCTTACTATATAGATATTTAATCTCATGTCACACATTGCTTAGTTAGTTAGTTATTCATTGTTTACAGGGTCCAGCGGAGTGCAAAGAGCCGAATTAGGACCACAAAATCAGGACCACAGCTTGGTTGAAAGAGGATCCACTCCTGATCCGTATAAAAGATCTGCTGAAACAATCCTAGTGGCAACACTGAAGGCACTCCACCAGCCGGATACTTTACAATAAAGGCACCCTACGCAGGGGACGATGAGGCTATACTCTAATTTATCGAACCTCCGTTTACAAAAACAAATTAGAATCTAAACATAATTATAAATTATTAACAAAACACATGCATATAAAATGCTTGCATTGGTAAATAATAATATCATAGGAAGCCCTAGTCACCATTTGCCAGAAAGAGTCCAATATTTCCAAGCTAACCCAAAAGACCTCATGCACAAATGAGGTGTTTTGGAAGAGTTTTCAAGAAAAATGGTAGGTGACTGGTATATTGAAGAAGAAGATAGTATAGTAGATAAATAGAACAGAATGAGAATGAGAAAGAACAAAGAAGAAAGACAGTGACAGTGAAAATGTAAAGCATTAAATTTCCAGAAAGTGGGGATAATATTTATACAGAAACCCCAGGCACCCCCAAGGTGTAATAATAGAACAAAATAAATAAATAAATAAATAAATAAATAAACTAAAAAAAAAAAATGTGTTTCGTACTACAATTTATTATCATATTCAATTTACACGTTAAATATACAATACCGATTGAACTCTCCTCTAACAAAATCGAGAATAAGGAAATACGTTTTCCAAGATAGGAAAAAAGGTTTCATAAATGTTAACGTTTGTTCATATACATGATTCCAGACATTAAAAACAAAACGACAGAAACAGATAAAATACATATCAGTTCAATCAAATTAAAAGACAGATACCAAGCATTTTGCTAACGTTAACAAAAAAATAACAAAGAAGTTATAACATTTTCGGAAGAACTCTTAAACAAAATTCAGTGCGCTACTATGCTACACGTATACCCAGTGTGCGCTTTTCATTTTCCTTTTTAAAAAGTTTTCTTTAAGAAAACGAGGCGTAAAGCGAACAGGGCAAGGAAGAACCATTCAAAATATAATTCATAAAGGGTGCACACAGCGGTGCAACTTTTATTCCTGGTTTATTTAATAAATCTTTGTGTTGTGCCCTTTGAAGGTTTGCCCTAAAATGCCCATGAAGACAGGGACTTATATGAACTGTACACAGGTATCACATTGACATGGAAATCTTAAGGCACTGCTCAAAGGGTCTACAGTGTTAAGAGGAAGATGGAGATAAAGAAACAAGATGAACGCACGTTTCAAAGCACGCGGCAGTGGTAGTATGAAGACCGAAGGAAGGAAACAGAATGGAATCTTCTATTAATTTCACACACACACAACAATATTAAATATCTAAATAGAGTGTCTCATGTAAAAGCTGTTGTTTTTCAAGACCTAAAGTGTACCAGTCCTTATACCGCATTCAGCTCATTTCCTGAGCTGCTCTTAGCGATTAGAAAATGCGCTACATGTGAACGAAACTGCGCGCTTACACACACACGCACGCTAACACAAGCACACACACAAATACAAACACACCCAAGCGCACACCATTTCTTGTGAATTGAGACAGTCGTTATTTATATTGTTCGTGTTAGAAAATGAGGTAAAATGTACGGGGACAGGAAGAAAACACATGTATAGGTAAAAGTATTCAAAATCAAATAGATAAAATAGTCTATAGTTGTTCTGTTCATTGACACAATTTCAATACTGTTGTGGCCGGTACAAACAGACACGGCATCAGATAAAGAAAATGGGAAGAAAAATATGTCAGCAAAATATATAAATCAAATCTGCACTATAAAAATCATTTCGCTTTTAACATTTTTTTCCCGATTCAGAAAAAAATTGAAGAATCCTGCAAAATGCAATGCACATATTATACTGATATAGCTCGTATCTATGACGGCTTCAGACATAGAGAGAGAGAGAGAGAGAGAGAGAGAGAGAGAGAGAGAGAGAGAGAGAGAGAGAGAGAGAGAGAGAGTGAGAGAGAGAGAGAGAGAGAGAAAGGGAGGATAGAGAGAGAGAGAGGAGGGGAAGGGGGGGGGGGGTGAGAAGGCCGACAGTGAGACTCCGAAAAAATGGTTCTTTTATGGACAGTAATAAGAACTATATTAACACTGACCCTATGTCGATCGTTTCATAAGAGTAGACGTCATTCGAAAAACGATGTAAGCTTAAATTAAAAACCATGTTTTCTGAATGAAGACTACAAGGCCTGCAATTAAGACTTCTCTTTGCAATAACAGTCCTAATGTCATAATTTTAAAACTGTTAATTTGTATGTCATAAATAAACAACAAGAAGCAATAGAAGCGGAAGCAGCAACAACAGAATCAAAGAAGAGTTGTCTTATTTTCTCCGTTTGATATAATAAAGTATTCTTGAATTTTGAATGTCTCCGCAAACCGTAAAATTTCACCATTATAACCACAAGGAGTTCACCGTAAGTATATTGCAAACTGGAATATTGTGGACTGAGTTACGGAGGCTACATATTTACAACTCAATGATTACCACTGGATAGCCTGGATGGCTAAACATCACTGAATAATGACAACGAGATTGTTGCACCTCTTGTATTTTTGAAACCGCAAACAATACAGAAAAATAGCATTTATTTCAGATAGAACATTGACCACATTGAGTGTGGAATATAGGTGTTTACGAATAAATATATATGGATTTTTTTGTTGAACACAACAAACTCAAATTGTTTAATATGGCAACTGTTTAAATAATGCAGCAATACATAGAGCTGCCAGTTTAAACACAATCTGACGACGTTTAATATGGCCGCCACACAGTGACTGTTTCCGGTTGGTCCGTTTTCTTGGGTTTGTTGACAACAGAGGGTGAGATGGCTTTGTCCTTTTGGGACGATGTTGATGACGATGACGACGACAAACTTGACGACCGAGGTGATGATTCTCGGGAGCGAGGGCGACGAGGGGTGTAGCGGGGACAGTGGGCGGGTGGTGGCGGGGAGGGAGAAGGGTGCTGCCGCGTTCTGTCAAAGTCTGGATTCTCCCTTCTCTCCACCACTGCCTCTCTGTCCCTGTCCCTCTCTCGCGTCGCTCGTTCTCTGTCGTTGTCGTTGTTGTGCCGTGCTGCATCACGGTCATCGTTTCTGACGTTGTCACGCTCGCCGTTTAAGCTCCTGCTGTCTCTGTCGCGAGAACTCTCTCTCATGTCTCTGGGAGATCGCTCAAAGTCTCTGCTACTGTGCAGACGCGTCACTTCTGCGTCTCGTGTTCTGGGAGAGGAGTCTCTGACACGAGGAGAAGGGTCTCTGAATCTCGGAGAAGAGTCTCTGATTCTTGGCGACCTTCTGTCGAAGTCCTTGCTAGTGAAGTTGTGCGGCAGATCGCTCTCTCTGTAACCGTGATGGTCCCTAGGCGACCGGCTGTCCAGAAAGCGGCTGTAGCGAGGGGATTCGCGGCACGGCGACCGATCTAGCAAGCGGTTATATCGAAACGACTCTCCGTCACTCCGAGGCGACCTGTCGGCGTGATCTCTGTAACCGTGAATGTGCTCTCTGCGAGGAGAGCGTTGGTTGTCTTTGTGACTCCGTGCGCTCATGTCCAGTTCTCTGATGGCCGACCTGGGAGATCTGTCTAGCTCCCTGGAATGTCTTGCGGCGATTTCGGCCGTTTCTCTGTCTCTGGCGCGCTCCAGCAGCTCTCTGTCCCTGAACATCTCCATGTCCCTTAGCACCAGGCGTGAGTGTGCCCCAGAGTGCAGAGGGGCGCTGTCCAAACCGGCCAGGAGGATGGGGCCAGGTCCGGCAGAGATAGGCACGGGGCGCTCCACGCGCAGTGGCGGGGAGCAAGATAAAGTTACAGGAGCAAGAGGAGGCGGCGGCGGAGGCGCTGTCAGGTAAGTCGGAGGAGGAGGGACACCTTCAGACTCGGATCCACTTCGAGGTCGAAGAAGCTCGAACGCTTTGCCTTCGGGTCCAAACATCTGGGACGATCCCGGGGCTGGGCCTACAGGGGAACCGGAGGTGGACGAAGTGGTTCTCGCCGTGGGCACTCCTGCAGGGTAGAGGTGAGGGTACAGCAAGCTGGGAGGCATCAAGGCAGGATGCGAAACCGACGTGGCTGCCAGAAACGACGCCGTCAGTGACCCTGGAGCCGCAGATGCCAATGACCTAAGAAAATCTCGGTGATGGTCAGAGAGGAAGCCGGAGTAGGAGGGGTGGTTGACGGATGGGAGAGACATTGGGAGAGAGCAGATAACGGCCCTGCTCTCCTCCAGGATGGACAGGTTGGATGCTGTACCTGCCGACAGCGACAAGGTTTGTGATGGTACCACCAGTGACCGCGCGTCCGACAACCTGCAATCATAACCACACAACTTTAAATACGAATACGAGACAGTTGTTCGATCACATAATCTTTTTTTTAATTTCCCACAGCCCATTCAGATAATCACAAGGTTACTTCAGGGAAAGGAAAATGAAAGAGAGAAAAAAAAACGAAACGAACTTATGCCAAACATGGTCAGGTGATTATAAATACCATACCGCCTTTAAATTAGGAACAGTCCAAACATTTCACAATGGGAACAAAAATCTTAAAGGTCTACGAACCTTGAATCGGCCAGATTGAGTTCCACAGTAGGGGCGAACCTCCCGGGCATCACCAAGGGAAGAGGGACGTCTCCTAATCTCCCTCCCGTGGGAAAACGGGCACGGTCCAGGGCAGGAGGAGGTGGGTGAGAGAGCGCAGAGGGACGGTGGGCCTCAGGAACAATGGGGAGGGTTGCGGGAAGGTGGCGGTCAGAGTGGGGATGAACGAGGCCGAGAGGACCCTCGGCGGAAGACACGACCGCTAAGCGACCGGATGTGGAATTGGTGACTTCACCTTCGTGGTCGTCCCCTCCACCCCTTCCTGAAAACAACAATTCACTGGTTAACAAAATTCACTTGATAACAACAATTCTCCTGATCAAAAAACAAACAATCGACACGGAGTGAGAATTATTATAGCTATTATTAAGTAAAACACGACAATGTTTTTCTGAAACAATAGGTCCATGACGATAACAGATGAATGCCATGATGATGGTGATGGTGGTGATGATGACGATGATGATGATGATGATGATGATGATGATGATGATGATGATGATGATGATGATGATGATGATGATGATGATGATGATGATGATGATGATGATGATGATGATGATGGATGTTAAACTCAAAGTCAGTGGAAAATAACGACAATGATGAAATCGAAGATATAGAGAAAAGCCAATCAGACAAAACGAATTACCTGAGAGTTGTGCTCTGGCGTGAGAGTCTTTCAAGGGACTGGACTCAGTGACCATCGCAGTGAACAGGATCTCTTTACTGAAGGATGAGTGTTCGAATCCTGACTGTCCCCACCCGCGTGGTGCTCCATCAAGTCTCATGATCAAAGATTCTGCAATGAAATATAACAATGGTAGTAGTATTACACAGTAACATACTAGGCCCGAAATAGGAGAAGCACAATTTATGTTTGTAATACAATTTGCCAGGACCTTTCATCACTGTGAGCATGTCATCATGTTGTCCAATGGCTTGTGTGATGGTCTGTCTAACTTCGTCGTTGGTGATGTGTTGGGTATAGGAAATGCCCAGAAGTCTTCTGTAGCACCTCACCTCCATGCTTTGTATTCTTCGTTGTAGGTCTGCTGTGAGGGTCCATGTTTAGCAAGCGTATAGGAAGATGGAGAAGACAAGGTAGCGCAGCAGCCTTATATTGGAGTGTATACTGATGGTCCTGTCTTTCGAAATAAGCTTCAACCTTGTCAGTGCAGCAGTTGTTTGTACGATCCTGGAGAGGTCTTCCTGTCGGCCCCATTGTCTGATACAATGTCTCCTAAATATTTGAAGCTATGCACTGTGCTAAGGGATTGGCCTTGGACCTTGGTGTCCGTGATGATGCGACTGGTGTTGTTTGTCATCATTTTTGTCATCCCTGCACTTATTTCCCATCCATAGGCTCTGGAGGTGGGGTCAAGCCTTGTACACGCTGTTCAAGTTCTTGTTCTTCACCAGCCAATCCATCAATGTCATCCGCAAAACGGAAGTTGGAGATTGCTCTACCCCCTATGCTAACTGTGCCTTCTGCAAGGATCTGCAAGAACATCTGACATGGTGAGCTCCAAGAAGATGTTGAAGAGTGTTGGAGAGAGTAGGCATCGTTGACACACGCCGATTGTTGTTCTGAACCAGTTCCCGATGGCGCTGTTGTGGAGGACTGCACTGGTAGCCTTGTCATCAGTGATGTATGCTATGGCAAAACAAATGAATGCGATAACATTGCAGCCTGTACAGGCAGTAGTTGGAAGCCGATTGACGACCTTAGTCCGAAACACAAAAATTAATAAGACAGTGAGGCACAATTGGCTCATTGGCGAAAATAGTTTACGCATGGAATATCAAGTGATAACATCGCAGCCCGTGCGGTCAGTGGTTCAAAGCTGGTTAACGACCTAGAGTTAACAAAACAAAAGTCCCTGTGACACTGCGCCCCTACTTGTTCCAATGAGAGTATAAACTGTGGTCTAATATGTACACGCACGCATTCCATCGCACAGACTTTAAAGAACCTGACGCTCATGCCCTAGACGGGTGAGTGCTGGCTACACAAATACACTCAGCAAGATTACCCTCTTTCAGGATTGTGCTAAGTTGATTGGGCGTCAAATTATGCGGCCAAAGGTTGAGAGTGGGCGCCTCTGGCGACTTGAGTTAGACCCTGTAATCAGCCAGCACCTTGAGCAGCTCTTGAGCTGGAAAAGCAAAGCGCTATGTAAAAACGATTTAAAAGAGAGAGCACAGAGAGAGAGAGAGAGAGAGCGAGAGAGAGAGAGAGAGAGAGAGAGAGAGAGAGAGAGAGAGAGAGAGAGAGAGAGAGAGAGAGATGAGAGAGAGAGAGAGAGAGAGAGAGAGAGAGAGAGAGAGATCCACAAATTTTAAGTAGTGGCCACATGTGGCTTACGTTTTACGGCTTATGCATTGGGTCGGAGGTAGTGATGCCATGTCTATTACGGCTCGGTTCAAATTTATAATAAAAGTGTGTAGATGTGCAATTTCATTACAACAAGGCACTTTTTAATGCCGATGTCATGTACTATTTTACCATTTGACTATAATATGAAACAACTTTACTAAGATCGACACGCAACAAGTAGTTTTTGTGTGTGTGTGTGTTTTGTTTTATCATTTTGATGAAGAAGACAATAAAACAAACAAACAAACAAAGCAACAAGTGAATTCTTAGCTCGCCAAAGCGTGTGTAGCAGACTACATTTGTTGCGTGTAATCCAGCGTGTTGGAGGAGTTTAAGTTGATCTCTAAACTCGCGACGTCACACTCTCGCTTCTGATTGGTCCTCGTAAGTCCGGCTTATGTGTTTTTGCAAAAGAAATCAAACATGCGCTATCCTTGTGAGATTTTACGTTGGCCAGTACGCAAGGAAATACATAAGGAATTCATAAGCGTAACACAAGTGTGGCCGGCTATGTAACGCAAGTGTGGCCGGGCCTTTAACGACTACGCACATATGATCAATACATCCACAACAAAATAAAGCATTTATCGTTCCCTTTATAGACAACGATTCTGCAATCAGTTATGTGAAGCCAATGATTATTTTTCATACAGAACGTAGAAGAAAATGTAAAAGAACTCATTCCACTGCAATAGAAAATAATCATTTCTTTCAAGCTACAACCATCGCGTCCTCGTTATTTAAGGAACATTTTCCAAAACGTCCATTAAGACTCAGAAACGTCATGGTTTCGTTCATATTTTCTAAGTTTTATTTCTCATCTCGGTCGTGCTTAATGTTCATCGTTCGACTGATGTCCGGACCGTAAAAATCCTGATCAGTACTTTTCACGATAGCTATAGCAATCGTGTTTTCTGCGGCACGATAATTTGGCCGCTGCGGACAATAAACCTCCGCAATCCTTGCCTAGGCCTGGCGAATTGTGCTTAGGAGTCGTGCAAAAAAAAAAAAAGGCAGAATTATATCATTATGTTTTTCTTTGGGAAAAAAATGAAAAGAAAGAAGTCATATTTCGGACTAAAAAATCGTCCTTCCACTTTTTTTTCTCCATATTCCTCCTCCCAAGAATAGTGCAGATTTACCTTCTCCCTTCTCCATCTCTCTGTCTGTGTCTGTCTGTCTGTCTCTCTCTCTTTATATATTAGTCTGTCCTAGCTTTTGACTTCCGTCCCTCTCTCACGCGTCCCCGCGCACCAAAGAAGAAGAAAAAGAAGAAGAAGAAGAAGAAAAACGAAGAAGAAGAAACAGAAGAAGAAGAAGAAGAAGAAGAAGAAGAAGAAGAAGAAGAAGAAGAAGAAGAAGAAGAAGAAGAAGAAGAAGAAGAAGAAGAAGAACAAGAAGAAGAAGAAGAAGAGGCTGTAGAAGGAAGACGAGAAGGAGGAGCATGGGAAAGGAACATCAGCAGAGAAGGAGAAGGATCAACAGCAGCGGCAGAAAGGACGATCGAGGAAGAGAGAGAAGAGGAATAGAGGCAGCAGAAAAGAGGAAGCGGAGGAGAACAAAAAGCAGTCAGACAAGAGGGAAGATCAAACTCCCAATCCCATAATGATCGCCGCTTGCTCCGAAAACCATCCGGGCTTTTATCTTTGCCGGAAACCAGGTTTAACGGCCAGGTTTTAACGAGTTTAGGACATTTTTTTTCCTAGGCTCGTCATTTGACACTGCTCTCTAACTTCTCTCAACTGTAGAAAAGGATGGATGTTTTGGATGAGAGTTACCGTGTTATGCATACAGCGCAGCCGAGCCTTGGAAACCAACACCCTATTGAATAGCACACATATTAGTTGAAGGATACACGCAGCTGCTTGTTTCTCAGTAATGCACAGTAAAACTGCAATTAGGAGAAGGGAGCAGGAGGACAAAGAAGAGGAGAAGGAGGAGGAACAGGACACAAGAAGTGTAAAAGGAGAGGTGGGGAAGACAGTGCGAGACAGAGAGATGGAGACAGAAAGCGCGAGGAGAAGAAAATAAAATAACAGAAAAAGAATAAAGAAGAGATAGGCAGATTGCTACTGTAGACCTTCCAGAATTTTTTTTTTTTTAAGTATCAAACATTGGAAATTCATAAGAGATGTGCAAGCTACTCCGATTCTGTCAAGAAACTCTGTGTGAAAGAATAAGATGGGTAGAAGTAAAAAAAGACGAACAAATTCATCTTTCATGGCCGCTCTCTGCAATTGAGTTGCGATAATTTCCTCGTAATCGGGCTCGCCACTTCCAGCAATGGTTGTGCGCTAGGCCAGCGACGGGAAACTACAAGGAAAGATAGACGAGATAGAGGGGGTGTGGTTGGGCAATAGGATGGTTGGAGAAGTAGTAGGAGTGTTGGACGGAGGAGTAACGGAGGAGAACAGCAGGAGTAGGGAAGATGGGGGGTGAGGAAAAGTTGGAAAGAAGTAGCGGCAGCAATAGTAGTAGCAACAATTGCTGCAGCAGCAGCTGTAGTTTCAAGCCTTCTTGCTTGATTGTTGCCTGCTAGACCTGTCTAATTACCAATCGCCAGTTGCACTTGTAAGTCGTTGAGGTCGCTGCGGTGTTGTTCGAGCGGACTGTTGTTGTCTTCACAAACGACAGAAATGAAAACTCTTTACTACTATTGGCGACACCAGCAAAAGTTGTCGGTTTGTTATAGAAGTTTTTTTGCGTGCATTGTCTTTAACTTCTTTAATTGTGCAAAAGCTGCAAGAAACCTTAAGATGAAACAATTTGGTACGTCGGTGTGCATTTCTAAATTGAAGCTGGATGTGAAAGCAGCTATCATCTGTGTGTCCATTACGTCTTGCAAACGACGAGAGCGAGAGGTTTTAACAGCCGTCTTAATGGCCAACAAATCGGTTTGCAACGGAGGACAAACAAGAAAACATCTCAAACTCTTTCTCTTTTCTCCTTTTTATCGGGATCAAATGGCAAACGAATTGTCTGCCGATGCCGAGTTGACAAACAAAGGGAGGTTAACAGGAATGAAGGGAGATTACTGCGCGCTGAGCTGAGTTTAAGGGCGGGTAAGGGGATCCCGTATCATTCTTACCCCCCTTAAGCCTATAAAAGCTCACGGATACTGTACTATGCGTTAGCTTTTTAAGGAATTTCCACTCGATCGATGCTTTCAACTTTTATGCTTGGTGCATTAGCTGCGTCAAAAATGTGCGCTTTAATTCCGGTATTTGAGCAATGCACGCAGATTTTTGCTACAGTGTGAATAATATCTAGGTTTGGCACTGGTGAAGATCAAGCCAGGCTAAGAATCAAATATTGAAAGCATTGCTGTAGGAGATACTAATCGCCTGTTGTTTTACTGAACAGCAATTTCGCGGCGTTTTAGGACCCATTCACACTTTCTTAAAAAAGCTCTCCAATGCCGATACATGATGTAACCATAACAATAACAATATTATTCACATAGAGTCTTTAATTAAGTTAATGTGCAATTTGCATTATCTTCAACAGGAGATGGCCTTCGATCACAATACGTCATATTTGTTGTTTTCCAATGTTGATAAATGATGTAATAATAACAATGCAATATTATTCACAAAATAGAGTCTTTAATTAAGTTAATGTGTAATGTGAATATCTGTATCAAGAGATGGCCTTCGAAAAAAAAACACGTCATATTTGTTTGTGTGGTTTTTTTTCCTTCTAAAATGGCCAGGCCAGGTTGTTTGAACTTCGACTGTTGCTATTTGAACTCACAGTTTTAAAAACATACACACCGAACAAATAGTAGTGCCCAACATCAAACACCTCTAGTGCAAACACTACTCTTGTAATGCAGTAGTTAGCTAATGATGCCACCACAACAAAAGCGTTATCAATAAGACATACTAGCGAGATTACTAATTGAACCCGGTTTCGGTCAACCAACGTCGGGGGCTAATAGATAATTCATTATCGAAAAGTGCGAGTGACTTCGCACCATATGCTGTTTTCCGTGTCAGCGGGACTAACTGTTTCTAACCTCCCAGCTTCCTCATGCACACATCACAACCCCTCCCTCAACCCTCCCCCCATTCCCCCACTCAACGCCTCAAACTGTTGTTGTTTTTTTTTACATTCATATTAGTCTCATCTTTTCTATTACTCTCTGTGGAGGGTGCCGGGGGTTTCTGTATAATTATATAGTATCCCCACTTTGTGAAAATTTAGTGCTTTAAATTCTCACTGTATTTATCATTCTCATTTGTTCTCTCGCTCCTACTCTGTTCTATCAATCTACTATCTTCTTTGCTAGACCAATCACCTTTCTTTTTTTTTCTTGAAAACCCACCTAACACTCCTCATTTGTGTATGGGGTCTGTTGGGTCAGCTTGGGGATATTCGACGCTTTCTGAGAAATGGCTATGGTATTATTATTTAGGAATGTAGGCCTTTTATATGTATGTGTTTATGTTTAATATTTTTTAATGTGGTTTACATTCTATTTTGTTTTCGTAAACGGGGATTCCAAAAATTAGAGTGCAGTTTCAGCGTCCCCTGCATAGGTGCCTTTATTGTAAAGTGACTGTCTGGTGGAGTGCTTCAGTGTTACCATCAGGGTTGTTTCAGCAGATCTTTTATACGGATCAAGGGTGAGTCCTCTTTCATCCAAGTTGTGGTCCTGATTCGGCTCTTTGCAGTCCGCTGGAACCTATAAACAATGACTAACTAACTATCATTTCTATTAAAAACAGAGGTTTAATTATTTTTAATTCCAAACAATTTTTATAAACTATTGGCTTTGGTTTTTGAAATTTACGTTATAGAATTTTTTTTTTACTACATTTTTCAGTGCATTAAAATTCACAATTTTTATTTTAATACGCAGAATGTTTACAAGAAAAATAACCTAATCGAAATGAAAATAAGGCAGCATGTTCAGCAACGAATAAACCCAAACAAACTTTAGTCTATCAAAAAGAATATAATATAGGGCTCGGTTTACTAATAAAGACCATTTAACAATCTTCGATGAAAGGCGTTTTAGAACAGATTTCAACCAAACGGTACAAGAAATGGGTCGGACAAAAATGAAATGACCTATGAGGATACCTACCAAACAATTTGACTAGTTTTACGCCACTGCCAATTTTACACAGCTGAAACGCTTTTGCAAGTTTGTTCTTCCCTTTTCTTCTTTTCCATTCCTGGTAGGCAATGGGCTAGGTAGGATGAAAGACGTTCAACCAGTTAATGCAACTGATCTGAGAGCTTGCACGTACAAGTTGAAGTTGACTACGGACGAAAATGAGCCAAAGAAGCCAATTTGGTTCTCGCTGCATGATGGCTCTTTGGAGTGCAGGTTGCCGCCCGTGGTGCGCGAGGTCAGTTCCTTTGCGCGCAAGTGAGCTCCCTTTGTGTTTGACGTTATCGCCGTTGTTTGTGCTGATCACTTACCGCCAGTGCTCTTTAGGTAACAATGCTTTCCCCTGGCCTGCTAATCACCGTTCTTGTGCTGCGGGATTTCATTGAGATCTAAAGCGATCTCGGTTGGCCAAAGCGGTTTGGGCTTGCCAGCGTCTTGGCTGCCCCACAGGAGTTCCGATTGAAGCAAATCATTCTCGTCTTACGCAGTCCAGTCAATTCCACCCGCATGCATAAAGTGCGCACACGGGTAATTGACTGTCTTTCGCATGTTGGCGGCCGCCGCTCGTCTCTTTTGAAAAAGACGCTCCGTTTTTGTTTTGTTTTTACTCTCCAGTTGTTGTTTTTTACTGCCATGCCAAAGTCTTCAAAAAAAAGGAGCAGGTTTATAGCGTGATTCCATGGTAACGACTTTTAAAAATAATCGGTTATATTGGCAGCTTGCGATGTTCTACTAGAGAGAACAAACTGGAGGATGGGTGGAGGGATGTGGAGGGGGGAGTAGAAGGAGGAGAGAGAAAAAGAGAGAGAAAGCGTGTTTGTGTTTGTGTGTGTGTGTGTGTGTGTGTGTAGGTGTGTGTGTGTGTGAGTGCGCGCGCGCCTGTGTGTGTGCGTGTATGTCCCTGTCCACACTCTAATGTAGCGCTAATTGACAAGTTTATTGCACCAATGCCGCGCAATTTGACTAGTTTATAACGACACTACCAAAGACGGAAGCGTATTAAACTGAAATATATATCCGGTGTGAGTAACGTTTCAACTGTAAAAACGTGAAATTTACTTCACTCCCCGTAACACACAGCTGAAACTCAACCCCATCTAATCAGCACCATTGTCATTCTGCGGTCTTGAGTTCCACACTTGATACTTCCATCGTGATGGTACCTACAAAAAGAGTGATTTTCAGATGAAATAGAGAGTGATTGTTGAAAGGCTTGCGTTTTCCATATACTATGGTCACATGCAATGTCTTACAAGCGGTCAGGTTAGGGGTAAAAGTAAAATAACTAAATCACAATGCCAATATCACTCATCTAAATAAGGAAGCCAGAAAAATAAAAAAGCTAAAATATTCTATTTGAGGGTTGATCTGTGTAATTCAAGCTCAGAATAGAGCATCGTTATTGTAAAATGGTGGCTAGTTAAAAGAAGGTTCAAGAAATAAAGCACACCAGATTAAAAGGTTGTCTAAACAATTAGTTCACTTTGAACTAAGCTATTTGTTTAGGAAAAGGCGTTTTATAAACGCACGTACTGTTGTCTAATATCATTAAAAGGTCCCTAAAGCGTCACAGGCCAATTCTTTTACAATGTAGAACTTGCATCAGTTACTCTCGTATACTCGGTGCGGAGGTTATGCTTATTATACAGGGGCGCTGCCTTCTCTACGATAACCAAGGTGGCTGCAGAGGGTGGCGACAGATGAAGAGCGTGTGGCCACGGAGGGATAAACAGATGTTGCCACTTACGCCGCCCAACATGGTTCGAACCCGCGAACGGCGGCTAAAGGCACTAGGCAAAGACCACAGCGTGTTGCATCGTGCACCCGAGTCAAACACGGGCACGTGCCGCCCGCCTGCGACTTACACCTTGGCTTTGCGAACGGACTGTGCGACAGAATGGAACCACAAAGGGCCCGTTTTCTGGCCTCAAAAACCATGCGGAGATGGCTTTTTAGTTCCAGTCCTGCATTTCCACAAATATTGCTGCATCTTAATTCGGCTGAACTAAATAAAGTCAACACTACTGAGAAAGATCTGTACTCAAAACCGTGTTGATAGAAATGGACAAGGTCATAACATTGGACTCCAAAAATAATTGTGAAAGGTTTTAAAGCTCTTCCCCACATTTGATCTATTAAAACAGAAGGGTTCTGGGACCCTTTACAACCTCCCCTTCACCACCACCATCTCCCCCAATAGGAGTCTCCATCAAGTAGAAATAGATCCTCCCGTGGAGTTATAGTTTCTTTGTATACGAGAACTAACTGCCAAGCTTGTGAGAAAGAAAAAAAAACAGTTTAGCCCCGGTCAGCTGAAAGTGGCAAAATGTTTAAAATTCCCTTCCCCTACATCGGCAACGCGTGTGCATTGTTCAAACACTGATCAGCCACCCTCTGGTTAATTTGTCACGTTATGCACTGCGCCTAAAATCAACACAAAGGTGTGCAGCTGCACCCAGCCAAGTGTGTGCGCTGCAGGTATCCCACATCCTTCATGCAAGTGCGAGTAAATATGATTTTAATGCAACAACGATCGTTTAACATTATTTCGCCCTGCTCATCTTTATACGGGGAATCAAAAAAAAAGTATGGCCTCTGTTGCGCCAAACCGATTCTTTTACTCGTTTTATAGAAACAAGATGTCTGTTAATTTCGTGTAACAGTCTTTTCATTCTTAACAGGGGTTTTATATATATATTTATCTCGATTTAAAAATCGCAAAATTAACGTGGAACGAGAAGGATAATGTATGCAGCAATGGATCATTTTGATTGGATATATGACTGACGCAAGTGGCCCGACCTCAGTTTTGGTAACTGACAGCCGATGTCTGTTTTGGTGACACTGCATGGCACTGGTGCCCCATAACTCGACACATTTTATTCCCGATCAGAATTAACTGACGTAAGAATTTTACTAATAATCATTAATAACTTGGAGTCCTCAATAAATCTCAAGAGTTTGACATTAAAAAAATTAATTGTATACAATATTAATCCGTCTTTAGGTATAGTTTCAACTTTCATTTTTAATACAACAACAAAATAAACAAACAAAAACAAACAAACAATCAAATCCCTTGAAACCCATTTTTCTAAATAATTATGCGAAATAGCGAGATGAAACGCACACGTACATATGATTTTCCTTTCAATCACTTTTTACTTTATTACATGTGAAAATAAGACTTTCAAGGTAATCTCTAATATACTTAAGAGCGAGATTGCGCCAGACAAAAATAAAATTGCAAAGCGAAGAAAGGATAATCGCTTTTACTTGCAAGCTTTTAAAGAATCGAAAGTGTTATGCACAGGTTTTAAACCGATAAAACCTCACTTGCCACAGCAGTCAACAGGCAATCATGCTGGCGTTTGAATAACTGTGATGATACTAAGCTAAGCCTTGCAACATGTTACTGTCACGAATTGGCTAGTTTAAACTCTGCCTATCGACTATTCAGCATGGGTAGCCTTTGTAACAGTAGAGAGTTAGTATAGTACACAGTAGCAATTAAATTACAGCACACTGCGAGCCTGAGCCACACACACAGCGCAGTGACGTCAGCACTTGAGTTTTGAATCAGACCGTTGGAACCAATGGGATAGCTTAGGCAAAGTGGTTGGAGCCAGTTTGACTGGGTCCCAACCACGCACAGTTTTGGTCAGTTGGGAGTAATACACCGAAGTGTTAACAGCTAGAAAGCTGGCAGAGAAATCTCGCCACACTTAGACCAGGAAGCAGGACTTAGGATCTTAGAATTCTATCAAGTCACAACGGGCCTGAACTTGTCAAACAGGTAAATGAACACCCTTCTGTTTCATCGTGATATATTTATATTATTGTTGAAATTATGTTTGAAGAATTTGCTATGCATAAATGTGAATTATTAATCCGAATTTGCGTGACCATGTGGAAGAGCCGACCACGAGGCGAAACACGACCGGTTACGCCGCCATGTTGTATCCCGTACGGAACCACTGTTGTTTAACTTATATGTATGTTTGCAGACCAGTGGCTGTACCACTGAATGTTTATATTATTATTAATTCTGTATGTGTATAGTTAGACACGATTGATATTTATGTATGTATAGGAATTTAGAGTGAGATTCCAGTGGAACCCGGAAGTAGCAGAATGTTCGTCGCTTATGTATAGAGATGTGGAGCTATCACTGAGGGCTACTTGGCTTTCAGTGAGACGCTCTGCACAAACCGATTATTCAGGGTTGTGCAGAATTTCGTCTCTTATATTACAGACGGGCAGGCGAGCTATCCCGAGCTATCCCGAGCTATCCTGTGTGCCCCACTCCACAGAAACGACAAGTTGGTTGAGGAACCTCTACCGCACAAGTCGGAACGAGCGACCCGGTAAAACTCCCTGTCAGACCCCACAGCGTGGCAAGGGAACCCAACTACACAACGACACAGGTGGACCAGAAGCTGCCTCACAGAAGGACTTCGAACACCCCACACATGAGTTAAGTGCATAAGGCGAAGGTGCACTTAAACTGATTATAACAGGACCACAGTAGTCCAACTCTTCATAAACTGTAAAAAGGACCACAGTAGTCCAAATCTACATGAAATATAAGAGCAAGTGCCCGATGAAGATAGAACAGCTGCATAGACTATCAGCGATCGAACTATTAGCATTGAAAGAGACTTTTTAAGTTAGATTAGTACTTAGAGAACCTTGTATAGAGTAGAAGAAATAAATGTGTGATTTTAACTGTTATCAAAAGGCTGGACTACATATGATTCATAGCCGTGTGAAAGCTAGTGTGACAGTATTCTTTTACCATTTTTCTATCTATTTCTGTACCCCAACCTTAACACAGAACGAGCTAAACAAATAAATTTATTAAAGTAATTCATAGGGTGACGTACTAGCAGTTCCCACCGAATAAACGTGAGGGTCCATAATTCCATTGTGCAGAGCCCATAAACCCCACGTGACACTTTAATTGGCGAGCCTAGCTAGGATCTGTGTATAATAGGAATTGGGTATAACCGGATCTAAGTACAATAAAATTAGATAACAGTAGTAGAAGTAGAATAACTTAGAATAGTGTAAGGGTATAACACTGATCAGTTGTGGTGCACTATTCTTTAGTTAAAAACTTTTTTGCTTCAATTATTTTTGTGCCTGTATGTTGCATTGTTCTTTTGCAGGTTTTGCTTAAATAACTGTTGTATGCCATTTGACCCTTGTTTTATTCTATTAGTGATTACGAATTTGATTGTCTTTGCATTGTTTTTATTGACTTGCAATATTGCTAGTGTTTTGGTATTCCACGTGATTCAGAGGTTGTTCATAGACACGTTTGGCAATGTCGGACCCAGTGGCCTTGAGATTGCGCTTCAAGGAATTAGGGGAAGCTTTACACTTAGCAGGGGGAGACCTAATTGCGTATATCAATGCAGAGGTAGAGAAACAGGAGGCTAAGGCAGAGAGAGCAGCAGAGAGAGAACAGAAGAAACTCGAAGCAGAACAGAGAAAATTAGAACTAGAAGCAGAGCAGAAGAAACTAGCATTAGAAGCAGAGCAGAAGAAGTTAGAAGCAGAGCAAAAGAAATTAGAACTAGAAGCAGAGCAGAAGAAGTTAGAAGCAGAGCAAAAGAAAGCAGAGTTAGAAGCAGCAAGAGAACAGAAGAAATTAGAATTAGAAGGAGAACAGAAGAAGGCAGCATTAGCAGCAGAGAGAGAAGCAGAAGTTAGGAGATGGGAGTATGAGCGGGCAGAAAAAGAAAAAGAAAGGGCAGAAAAAGAAAAAGAGAGGGAAGAAAAGGAAAAAGAAAGACAGCATGAGTTAGAGCTAAGAAGATTGGGATCAGGAGCTTCAAGTTCTTCCTCAACCCCTCCCCACTCAGATCAGCTAGAGGTAGCATCCAACCCTGTACAAGGAATGTCATTTCCACTGGGAACATTCAATGAGAGAGAAGAAGGTCTAGATCTCTATCTCACTAGGTTTGAGCGTCTAGCAACAGAGTACAAACTAGATCCCACTCATTGGTCTTTTAAGCTTAGTCAAGGGCTTAGAGGAAAGGCTTATGACATCTACAGTAAGCTACCGACTGACAGAGTGACTGACTATCACAAAGTAAAAGAGGCACTCCTAACGGGATTCGAACTGACAGGAGAATGCTACCGGCAAAAGTTCCGCACCAATCGGAGAGTGAAAGGAGAGAGCTATGCGCAGTTCGCGGATCGGTTGTCCACAATGCTGGATAAGTGGATTAGCCAGTCAGCCACGGCTAAGACGTATGATGGACTGACAGAACTGTTAGTATGGGAACAGCTACGGGAAACCATGACCCCCGAGCTGAGGACATTCTCAGTAGAGCAGGGCGCGGAAAGACTGGAAGATCTGGTCAAGGTCGCAGATAGGTACGTGGCCGCACACGGAGAAGCCAAGAGCTTCAGGCGAGACCTAAAGCCTAACGGGAAAGAGGCACAGAAACGAAGCCCTACCCGGGAAGAGCGCACCGCGAATAAGCCGAATAATCCCAGACCTGGGCAAAATAAAGGACCCAACACGGAATTCGGGAAAAGAGGTCCCGCAGAACAGAGACGGTATTGTTCGTTCTGCAACAGAAACAATCACTCCACCGCAGAATGTTTCAAGTTGGCCGCACAACGTAGGGAAGAGCGCGAAAGCCGGCCAGCGCACAGAGTTCTAACTCAAAGCAGCGGTAACAAGCCACACACAATCGGAGATCACCCATCGGTGACAGACACGGTCAAGGTCAACGGAAAAGAAGCGAACTGTCTGTATGACACAGGTCTATCATACGACGCGATAGTTAGCGAATCTCTTGTATCGCGCGCGGACTTGACAGACAAGACAGTCGACTTACAAGGAGCAGACTTGACGAAACCGACGACTACTTGCCCAATAGCATGGATAGAAGTAGAGAGTAGGTACGTCACAGGACGAATCCAAGCAGCTGTTTTACAGAAACCCCTGTATGATCTAGTGCTAGGTTGTAGGTATGTGTTCTTAGGCACGCCCCCCAAAACTGTAGAGATAGCTGCAGTGCAAACCAGGGCCCAAGCTAAAACCCAACCACCCCAGCCCGAGTTCGCTCCGAACCCAGGACTCGAAGAGATCAAAACAGCACAGAAAGAAGACCCCTCGATAGCGAAGTGCTTCCAGAAGCTACCCAAGGCGCACACACCCCCGCACAAGGGAGACTTCTACATGGAAGAGGGAATTCTTCATCGACAAGGAGATGGAGATCACACCCAACTAGTATTGCCAGCCACCCTTCGAGCCCAAGTACTAGAACTAGGCCACAGCATGCCACTCAGCGGACACATGGGAATTGGAGCCACAGTGCAGAGAATCAGCGCACACTACTATTGGCCAGGAATCACGGAGGATGTCAAGCGCTACGTGAAATCTTGCCACCAATGTCAACGATATTCCCCGCGACATCACACCGTACCAGTTACCTTAGGACCATCGGTAGTAGTCGGCGTACCATTCCAGCAAGTCTCAGTAGACATAGTAGGACCACTGCCCATGACCAAGAAGCGGAACAGATTTCTACTCACACTCGTCGACGCATGTACGATGTGGTGCGAAGCAGTCCCGTTGCCAGCGATCGACACCAAGAAGATTGCAGATGCACTCATCGCCATCTTTACCAGAGTCGGATTCCCGGACAGCATTAGAACGGACAACGGATCTCAGTTCACCGGCCGCCTGATGCAAGACGTGTTCGAGTTGATACAAGTTCATCACATTCGCACACCACCATACCACCCCGCCAGCAACGGACAAGTAGAAAGACTGAATGGAACCCTTCTCACCATACTCAGGAAAGTCGCCGACGACAATCCAGAAGCGTGGGACACCTACGTGAATGCGGCACTGTTCGCATATAGAGAAACGCCCCATGCAGCCACAGGCTACACCCCGTCAACATTGCTATTCGGCAGACCTCTAGCCGGACCGCTAGAAGCCCTACGCAGAAGTTGGACGGAAGCCAAGATAGACGACACACCAAGAGGTGCCACCAAGTACGTCGCAGACCTGCAGGAAACCCTCAAAGCAACGTGGAAGACAGCTGGTGAAGCACTGAAGAAGGCAAGAGCCCGTCAGGCGAAGTACTACAACCGCCACGCGAAGGACAGAGAACTGCAAGTCGGCGATCAAGTGCTACTCTTACTTCCAAGTGGAACCAACAAGCTGGACATCGCTTGGAGAGGACCGTACCGGGTGACTGCCAAGAAATCCAAGACAGTCTACCAAGTAGAGGTGAACGGGAGAGCCCGATACCACCACATCAATCTCCTCAAGAAGTACACGGACCGACCAGCGACCCCCAGCACACACACATGGCTAGCCATCGCCATCGCGGAAGAAGCTCATCCACAACTACAACAGCATCGCCGTACCACTGACAAATGGAACCCGGAAAATCGCCCCGGACAAAGTCGTATGGACAGCCGAATGCGAGACAGCATTCCAAACACTCAAGGACAGAATGACCTCGGCGCCAGTACTCCACCTACCCGATTTGACTCAGCCATTCGTTCTACGCACCGACGCAAGCGACTTAGGCCTCGGAGCAGTACTGCTACAGCGCGACCCCAAGAATGCAGAGACGCTATTCCCTGTCGCCTACGCCAGCAGAAAATTGAGACCCGCCGAGACCCACTACGCCACGTCGGAGAAAGAATGTCTTGGACTAGTCTGGGCCATACAGAAGGTTCAACTCTACCTGTATGGGACCCACTTCACAGTTCAGGTGGACCACCAACCACTATCGTTCCTGGCAGCCTCCAAGTCTTTGAACTCTCGCCTGATGAGATGGGCACTCACCCTTCAGGCATACTCATTCCAAATCGAGTACATCCCCGGCAAAGAGAACCACGGAGCCGACTACCTCAGTCGCCATCTCGTGGAGGACACAGCAGCTGTCGCCCACCCAACACAACTAAGGGCCACAGCACCAGAATTCGTCCCCGCCCAATAAAACCCTGTCACTAGTGTCCATAGCTACCTGGCACAGCATTGCAGCTCAGGTAGAGCAACTTAACTAGTTTGTAAATAGGACCCTAGGATAGTGCAGCGTTAAACTAGGCTCTGTAGTAGAAAAAGGTCGAATCCAGTAGTCATCGCCTTTTTTCAGTTGAGGGAGCCTGTCACGAATTGGCTAGTTTAAACTCTGCCTATCGACTATTCAGCATGGGTAGCCTTTGTAACAGTAGAGAGTTAGTATAGTACACAGTAGCAATTAAATTACAGCACACTGCGAGCCTGAGCCACACACACAGCGCAGTGACGTCAGCACTTGAGTTTTGAATCAGACCGTTGGAACCAATGGGATAGCTTAGGCAAAGTGGTTGGAGCCAGTTTGACTGGGTCCCAACCACGCACAGTTTTGGTCAGTTGGGAGTAATACACCGAAGTGTTAACAGCTAGAAAGCTGGCAGAGAAATCTCGCCACACTTAGACCAGGAAGCAGGACTTAGGATCTTAGAATTCTATCAAGTCACAACGGGCCTGAACTTGTCAAACAGGTAAATGAACACCCTTCTGTTTCATCGTGATATATTTATATTATTGTTGAAATTATGTTTGAAGAATTTGCTATGCATAAATGTGAATTATTAATCCGAATTTGCGTGACCATGTGGAAGAGCCGACCACGAGGCGAAACACGACCGGTTACGCCGCCATGTTGTATCCCGTACGGAACCACTGTTGTTTAACTTATATGTATGTTTGCAGACCAGTGGCTGTACCACTGAATGTTTATATTATTATTAATTCTGTATGTGTATAGTTAGACACGATTGATATTTATGTATGTATAGGAATTTAGAGTGAGATTCCAGTGGAACCCGGAAGTAGCAGAATGTTCGTCGCTTATGTATAGAGATGTGGAGCTATCACTGAGGGCTACTTGGCTTTCAGTGAGACGCTCTGCACAAACCGATTATTCAGGGTTGTGCAGAATTTCGTCTCTTATATTACAGACGGGCAGGCGAGCTATCCCGAGCTATCCCGAGCTATCCTGTGTGCCCCACTCCACAGAAACGACAAGTTGGTTGAGGAACCTCTACCGCACAAGTCGGAACGAGCGACCCGGTAAAACTCCCTGTCAGACCCCACAGCGTGGCAAGGGAACCCAACTACACAACGACACAGGTGGACCAGAAGCTGCCTCACAGAAGGACTTCGAACACCCCACACATGAGTTAAGTGCATAAGGCGAAGGTGCACTTAAACTGATTATAACAGGACCACAGTAGTCCAACTCTTCATAAACTGTAAAAAGGACCACAGTAGTCCAAATCTACATGAAATATAAGAGCAAGTGCCCGATGAAGATAGAACAGCTGCATAGACTATCAGCGATCGAACTATTAGCATTGAAAGAGACTTTTTAAGTTAGATTAGTACTTAGAGAACCTTGTATAGAGTAGAAGAAATAAATGTGTGATTTTAACTGTTATCAAAAGGCTGGACTACATATGATTCATAGCCGTGTGAAAGCTAGTGTGACAGTATTCTTTTACCATTTTTCTATCTATTTCTGTACCCCAACCTTAACACAGAACGAGCTAAACAAATAAATTTATTAAAGTAATTCATAGGGTGACGTACTAGCAGTTCCCACCGAATAAACGTGAGGGTCCATAATTCCATTGTGCAGAGCCCATAAACCCCACGTGACAGTTACATTGATCCACGCCCTTATCAATATCGTTATCATTATACCCAAAGGCCCTGAAACTATGGTAAAGTGAATGTCATCTACTCGAAGTTTCAAATTTCCATAAAACCCGTCAATGTAATGAGCCTCTGACGTATGCACTCAGACCACACTATACTAAACTTACCCATTTGGCAATGATGCTAAACCTGTGATTAACATCAAGAGAACATTTTGACAGTTTTCTGGTGACATCATGCTCTAAAACCACTCTTTCGCACGTCAAGGCCTAATGGTTGCCAGTTGTTGTCTTTACCAAAAGCGAAGGTACTGACGTGAAAGGGAGACCAAGAAGAGGATTTAGATTTTTAAAAAAAATAAAGGAAATTGACACTTTATTGTCCATTTTTATCTGGAATTAACAGATGTGAATAGAGAACAATGCACTGTCACCCACTAGACACTGTAATTTATAATACGGTTTAACTTTAAGACAGAGCAACACAGGTAAATCAACTGAACAGTTCCTCCAACAACAGCGCCCAAAATCATAATGTTCACTGTGACACTCTTCTACAAATTCTAGACTTTGTGGCAAAGAAAGAGATCGATTGATAAATAAAACCACGGAGAAGCTGACATTTGTCATTTCTAAAGAAATAAAGCACAAATACTTAATACTAAAGTAATTACTTAACTAACTACACTTCGTTAACATCTGTATAGCTGCTGACTTACCTGAGGGTGCCTTGTTGTGGTTGGAATCCGTGACGGCGGCGACAGCGGTTCGTAGATCGAGCTCCACTGCTCGCGGGGGTGTGCCTGGATGTGACACAACTTGAGCAGGATACGATGATCTGTGATGAAAGGTTGGAAGGTCAGATTAATATATGCTCACAATAACTGGAAAAACAGAGGCGATGAAAGCTGTACTGCAAACAAGACTTCCTGGCCTTTTCTTATACTACTTCCTCTTCTCCTCCCCCTTTTAGTCGTCGTCACATCATCAAAACCATCACGACGATAATCATGTTGATTGTGTCAAAGACGACGACGACAATGATGATGATGACGATGATCATGATGATGTAGACGACGACGACGACGATGATGATGATGATGATGATGATGATGAGGAGGAGGAGGATGATGATGATGATGATGGTGATGATGATGATGATGATGATGATGATGATGATGATGATGATGATGATGATGATGATGATGATGATGATGACGACGACTATACCTGACGTCCATATCTGAGGATCTAGGGGTGGCTCTCCGCAGTCTATCCAACTCGGCCAGGTGAGAAAGCTGTCGTTCACGGAGGGGGTCGGGCAGGGGACTGGGTTCCAAAGGGATGTCGAGTGGCAGATGACGGTGGTGGTGGCGATGGTGATGATGATGGTGGTGTGGACCTCTGAACTGGTGGCGATCCACTTCAGGGTTACGGAGGTCTGGTGCGTACAGCTGACCTGAACAACAAACAGAATAGGTGTTACAATAACACTGGAGATAAACACTGAACTACACAGTATACAGCTCCAGAGAGTGAACGCGATTAGAAATGTCGGATATTTCATTTAATAGAAGGCCTATGTCCGTTCTTGAAGACATGGGAAATGCATTTACAAAAGCGCTAAACACAGTTGATAGTAAACAAATAAGGAGTGATACCAAGTAACTAAATGCGGGAAGAGAGTTCGGGTACCCGGTGAGAGAATATGTGTGTTAGACACACTCACAACTCGCACGCGCGTTCGCGCTCACACACACACGCGCGTTCGCGCTCACACACCCACGCACACAAACACACAAGCTAAGAAACATCATTATTACGAATCATGAATAAATTGAAAACTGATGTCGGGTTTGGTGCAAGAGAAGAATAATATCTGGGACACAAATAATTATTTACGTAATACTATCCGCACTTGTGGATCGTTTTTTTTTCATTCGGTGCGGCTTGAGTCGTGTCTCATTTGGCATTTTAATTACTCAACGTTCAAATCAGTTTTGATCCCCCTCCCCCCCCCCTTTCCTCCCTCCCCCCTTTCCTCCCCCCTGCACTGAAATCGAGATGCGATAGCAAGATCACATTATAACTCGACCCTTTATTTGTAGTAGGAAACTTCCTCTTGACGACGATGACGATGACGATGACAATGATGATGATGATGACGACAATAATGACGGAAAATATTGTGGTAGTGTAGGTACTGCTCATAATAATACCTCATGTAGGGTTGAAAGTGGGATTTCGTGATGGAGAAAGGCGCAGGAGGAGGATCTGTGTGGCGGCAGCGTTAACAGTTGCAGATAAGGCAGCAAGATGCAGATAAGACAGCAAGGATTCCCAGAAAGAATGGCCACATTTCTGAGAATTTATTTATGCGGACAGGGGGTGCCCAGTGGTCTTTGGCGCATGTGTGCGTCTTGGGCGACTCAGGTTCGATCATGACCAGCCAACTATTCAATGTTGATACATGTTGGATTTCTGTGGCTAGCGCCTTGAGCTGCTCTTTAACCAGATAAGCGCGGTAAACTTTTAAAAAATATACTTTTTTTTTTAAATTGTTCAAAAACTATCTGCAAAACATATAGATAACCACCGACCGAATTACTATGAATTAACCTGTTTTTAATTTGCGGGAAAAAACGCACCTGTTTTTGAAATAATCCAACACTGCATAATACTTCTTCACATTTCCAGGCTATAAAGAACCTGAGAAGAACTAGGGAAATGTTCATCGAGATTGGATTTCTAACTGTTCCAGTTTGCTCCGTATGATCGAATCTCATTAAAGTTCATTTGAGGTTGAGATCAACGTTGCCACACAAAAAATAAAATAAAATGTTTAATTCACCCTAAAGATATTTTGCTTATATCATATTTTGTGTCTTATGTTGGGGAAATTTGAACCTAAGCGTTGCATTTGAGGGTTTTAAAGACCGTCTGCATTTCCCTTAGAAGACCTGTGTAGGACACCAAAACAAAAATCAGCGGAGCGTGGCTAATACATGCTATAGCGCGTTGGCTGCGGATTACACAGTGGGAGGATAGTGTGCCTATGGCATCGGGAGACGCTTGATTACTGTGTTACTAGCGAGGCAACGTTATCGAGGAACCGAATGCCTTTGAAAGCCACTTACACGGTTATCTGAGTGCTCTCATCTCAATAATGTGCATAACACGCTCCCATATCATCATTCTATCTAGTGTATTTGTAAGAATTTTTTTTAAAACTCAGAAACGCTTTATGAAATCAATTAGACATAGCAGCCCCACAAGGTGGGGGGGGGGGAGAGGGGGGAGGGCGGGGGGAAGCAACACTCGTCCTCGACTGAAACATCATACTGACTTGGTTTGATGTTCTAACAAAAACGTGTATATGTAACAGTTATTATACAAATACACACACACACACACACACACACACACACACACACACACACAAACACACACACGCATATATATATATATGGTAATATATATATATTAGAGAGAGAGAGAGAGAGAAGAGAGAGAGAGAGAGAGAGAGAGAGAGAGAGAGAGAGACTATTAGGAATCTCTCAGCCCTCTGCTAAATAAAGTATAAATATGCAAAGGTTATAATTATAATTGTGTTCATAAGTCTCCTCTCTGAAAATCCTTTCGGGAAGAGAGGGGACTATAAACTGATACACATACATTGTGTTCATTTAGAATTAGGAAATGCATGGCTTGTCGCAGTAAAGTTGCCTTTTTAATGGCAAATTCTCGCTTCGACTGATATATTTTTTTAAGGCCAGGGTATCAAGGATGACAACAAGTTTGTGTACAACACAAGTGATAAAGGGGGCTGGCCTAAAGACATGGGACAGGAGTTTGTTGGATAAAATCCTTATTAGTTGCTGTCCTCCGTGGCATGAGGGAATGATAGGAAAGATTTATCTCCCCTTCTTTGCTGTCAATGGTTTGCATTTGTGGTTGTGTGCCATAGATACAGATGGCCATTTGTGGATGTGTGCCATAGATACAGACGGCCATTTGTGGATGTGTGCCATAGATACAGACGGCCATTTGTGGATGTGTGCCATTGATACAGACCGCCATTTGTGGATGTGTGCCATAGATACAGACGGCCATTTGTGGATGTGTGCCATAGATACAGACGGCCATTTGTGGATGTGTGCCATAGATACAGACGGCCATTTGTGGATGTGTGCCATTGATACAGACCGCCATTTGTGGATGTGTGCCATAGATACAGACGGCCATTTGTGGATGTGTGCCATAGATACAGACGGCCATTTGTGGATGTGTGCCATAGATACAGACGGCCATTTGTGGATGTGTGCCATTGATACAGACCGCCATTTGTGGATGTGTGCCATAGATACAGACGGCCATTTGTGGATGTGTGCCATAGATACAGACGGCCATTTGTGGATGTTTGCCATAGATACAGACGGCCATTTGTGGATGTGTGCCATTGATACAGACCGCCATTTGTGGATGTGTGCCATTGATACAGACGGCCATTTGTGGATGTGTGCCATAGATACAGACGGCCATTTGTGGATGTGTGCCATAGATACAGACGGCCATTTGTGGATGTGTGCCATTGATACAGACGGCCATTTGTGGATGTGTGCCATAGATACAGACGGCCATTTGTGGATGTGTGCCATAGATACAGACGGCCATTTGTGGATGTGTGCCATTGATACAGACGGCCATTTGTGGATGTGTGCCATAGATACAGACGGCCATTTGTGGATGTGTGCCATTGATACAGACGGCCATTTGTGGATGTGTGCCATTGATACAGATGGCCATTTGTGGATGTGTGCCATTGATACAGATGGCCATTTGTGGATGTGTGCCATTGATACAGATGGCCATTTGTGGATGTGTGCCATAGATACAGACGGCCATTTGTGGATGTGTGCCATTGATACAGACGGCCATTTGTGGATGTGTGCCATTGATACAGACGGCCATTTGTGGATGTGTGCCATTGATACAGATGGCCATTTGTGGATGTGTGCCATTGATACAGATGGCCATTTGTGGATGTGTGCCATTGATACAGATGGCCATTTGTGGATGTGTGCCATAGATACATATGGCCATTTGTGGATGTGTGCCATTGATACAGACGGCCATTTCGCTGTGTTCTCAATCATTGTATCGGCTGTGCTTAATGAAAATCAAAGGAAGGATTTTCCAAAGCATGAAAAGACGCCTCAATGAATTCTCAGGAAAACATCTTCATGCAAAAAGAAAAGTACCTAGAGTAATGGAATTTTAAAAGATAATTATTTGGCAAAAATAGATCTAAAATGTAGGGTTCCAGACACAACTGTATTAAGGATATTTGATTCTTTATGTTTGACAATGACTTTATTTGTGAAATTGCATTAAATGTAGATTATATTGTAATAAGTTAAAAGGGTAGCAGCTACGATACTCCAATGTTTTGAGGAAAGAGAAAGTGTGCACGTTATGTAATTTAAACGAAATTGGCGATGAGTTTCACTATATCGTTTCTTGTAATATTATGTTACTAAAAGAATGAATGGATGAAAAAATGAATGAAAACTTATACAGCGCATCAAAAGGTGCATGCCACGAGGCATGCTCACGGCGCTTTTGGAGAGAGGGGAGAGTGTGGGGAAAAATGGATAATAATATTACACACACACACGCACGCACGCACCCACACCCACACATACACACACAGTGCTGTAACAGACCCGGCGGATGGTTGGCGAAAGAGCAGAAATCAGAAGTAGCGTTTTTTCAAGCTAGATCTGAAGGATTGTATGGTTCGCAAAGACAACCTCAAAGTCTTGCTACGAAATTATTATAACCACCACCCAATTGTATATAAACTTAATGACCTTATGAACACAAATTCTTCTAAGAAGAGAAAAAGTGTCGATTTATTGTTATTATTTTGTCACGGTTCAAATAGTATGATTAGATTTAATCTCTCCTTTTTATTTATAATAATCTCTCACTTTTATAATTATGAGGTGAGTATTTGTGCCTATCATAATTGCTATATTTTTCGTATTGTGTACATATTGCTTTGAATGAATGGAATGATGTGAACACGTTTTTTTTTTTTTTTTATCTTGCTTTGCCTATGATAGTTTGTTTGTCCGACTTGGTTGAAAGCCCCTTGGAAGGCTACTGCCCTAAATAAACTTGTACACTTACATTGTGGTCACATTAAAAGATCATACAACGGGTAATCGTACTCAAACTGACCCTTAGGCTTAGAATTTTTAGGCATATCTTCCTTGTTTTGTAAACAAATAACAGTGCCTCCTATACCCACCTTCGCCGCGGTGCTATTTTAGAATCAACTTTGAGGCATCTAAACCATGAATGATCGATTTATATCAAAAACCCCTTCTTTGGAAGAGGTTTATTGTTTGGCACTCACTATGAATTTGAAAAAAGATACGTGACGCTGACATGTGGGATCTTAAGACCCTTTAAACCGTTTCAGAAATCCCAATGAACATACTTATTAAAGAATCACAGTAGAAAGCCAGTCCTTGAAAGGCGTTACTGACCGACGAGGAGCTGGGAGTGCAGTTGGTGACAAAAAGGAAAACCAAGTTAAATTACAGCTAATTTACGTTGCCTATATACTGTTGACTTCAATGCTAAAGACGTCAGTTACCGATCACTTGACGTCAACGGACATTTTGCTTCAGCCTAACTGACCAAAGCCCAGCCGGGTCACGACGTCAACTGCCAAAGACTGTATGCGCATGCAAATCGGATGATAGGAGGTATATGTTTTGTGAAGAACAAAGCTCACGACAAGCCTCCAGTCTTTTAGTCAAATGCCAATTCAGGTTCAGCCGCAACTGCTCCATCCCTTTAATCACGACATGTATAGACGGGTTCATATCTATGTTCCCTCAACTCCATGTTCCACCCTTATGTGTTCATACAGAGAGCAGTGCGAACAAAGAGCCGTGGGAACTTACAGCGGTGAGAATATAAAGCTGAATGAATATGTGCAAGCTCTTCTACAGGCTTCAGACGGACGTGACTTGGACATTCTACACATTGGACAGTCAGACGCCGGTCGACACTCATTATACCTCAACTGTGATTTTCAGTATAAACCATTCTGCACACGGTAAACACTGAGCACCAGAGCCAGTACTCACATGACCCTTGTCATGGATAGCAGGATGCTAGATGGAAGGTATTTTGCTCCATTAGATACTCAGTGCTTGCTATTCGCTGCTCTGCGCACGCCAAGCTATATTTGGAGGATCAAAGGCGACACAGGAATCAACTGCGGCTTTGTCACATTCTGGCTGGCTAAAAACCCTCAACCAGCTTGACCAATAGCGAGTGTGGATATCCGAGACACGTGCGTCGGTCAGCGGTGAGTTTGTCCCGCACTGACCAGCGTCAATGACCATTTTGTATCTTTAGATTAAAGGTAGTGACCAACGCCCATTTTTCTGGTCACGCGAAAAGTGACTGCCCAGTACTACTGCTTGTCACAAATCATCATCATATCTATCCTAGCATTACTTTATGCGACTAGCGTGTGCACTTTCGTGGTTAGATACTCATTTATCTTCCTATTTCTGACAACATACTAGATTCCAAGAGATATTATTCCTATGTTCTAGTTGACTTTTTAAAAATATTTCTTGGGGGGTTAGAGGAGAGGTGTGTGAGTAAAATCTGCCTCCCAGACATAACATTTCTTAAAGATAAAACATAAAGCAATCACGTCATGGTAAATGATGAGCGTTAGAAATTCCACGTTTTCTCAAATTTCAAGGATTTCCAAATGATTCAACAGAACAGGAATGTTGGTCTAAACATCGGAAAGAATCATTACCCCATTGATCCACAATACGATGTAATATTTTAAAAACTCTGGTAGGATAAATAATATTTGAACAAGTCATAATTACTTGTTAATCAAAAGCACTAGCTAAACAGCCAATTGTAACAAACAAGAAAGCGGAAATCTGCTGCTCAGCTGATGAAAATTAAACCACTTCCAGAAAAGGGTGGAATCAAATGAAGAAGAAGAAGAAGAAGAAGAAGAAGAAGAAGAAGAAGAAGAAGAAGAAGAAGAAGAAGAAGAAGAAGAAGAAGAAGAAGAAGAAGAAGAAGAAGAAGAAGATTTCAGAATCAAATGCCCAGTCACCCCTCAGTCGCACGCACAAGGAAATGAACAATATCCTACTGTCAAAAATCAGTAGGCAACCAATACTTTCCTTATTTCTGCATGAACAAAGGTATCTGCATACACACAAAGGCGTTGTCAATGATGTCCCCTCGCGTGTCGGAACCGGAACACAGAAAATAATAGGCATGCGCTCAGGCGATTTCCGAATCGGATCTATTGTTGCTTGCCAGGAAATCTGATGCATTATTTTGATATACGTCGCCTGCAGTTGTGCAGCTAGAGAACTTCAAGGATTCATGCTCTACAGCATTTTATACCTCAAATCTTTCGTCTTCCAGCACCCTTGCTCACTCCCAGCTACCTCCTTCACCCCACCCTCCACCCCTCACCCTCCTCCTCCACCCACCCCACCGAAAAAAATCCATTCAAAGATGTTTTTTTTTTAAAACCCACACCCTTTAACCCTCAGTACATCTCCACCTCCAACACCATTGTGACCCACTCACCACCCATAAAAAATTACCATCACCAGCCACGTCGGAGGTAGTGGGCAAAGTAATCATTCACAGCAGCCAGAGGCTCAGCTGGCTGACTGGACAGGCTGTCAGGCATCAAGGTCCTGGGACCCCTGCTATCACCCCTGGTCCTCCAGGGTCACGGCTAAATGACTGGACTCCGGCACTGGACAGTCGCACTTACCCACCCATCCACACACACACAAACTCTCCACCCTCTGTCTCCCTCTCTTTCTTTCTCGAACAAACACATCATCACCCTCTGTTCAAGTCTCTATGTCCGCATCTCCCTCCCTCCCCCTCTCCCTCTCTCTCTCTCTCTCTCTCTCTTTCCTTCTCTCTAATGTAGAAATATAACAAAAATAATGCGTCCACTATACCTCTAATAAAACATCCCTGTCCACAAAAGCCGACAGGCCTTCCATAAGGCCTCTCACTTTCTTCTATTCTGTTTTAGTTTTCTCTTCTTTTTTTTCCTCCACCCTTTCCCCCTATGGCAAAATGGTCAAGCGGACAATAGCCTAATGTCGCCCCAAAACAAGCAAAGGTCAATGTTCAATATTCTACTGGCCAACACCCCTGACACACGATGGCCAGCTGGTCAGAAGGGTGGACAAATAGCCTGTGCCTCGACCCCTTACTCCTGTTTTGGCAGTCCCTTTTTCCATTTTCCCTATGGACTCCCAAAATACGAAAACGAAATGAGGGGGTTTCGCTCTACAAAAAAAAAAAAAAAAAAAAAAAAAAAAAAAAAAAAAGACCCGTCTATCATACAAAAGGGTGAGAGTGAAAGATGGAAGCAAGCTCAGTGTTAGGAGATGGAGAGAGGGGGGGAGAGACAGAGAGAGAGAGGGAGGGATAGAGGAAGGGGGGAGGGAGGGAAGGAAGGAGAAGGAAAGGGGAGGGACAGAGGGGTGGTAGAAATAAAAATCACAAGTGGCGCTCCACTGCTGCTTGCTTTCATTATTTGAGAAATATAATGCCGAATTCAATGTAGAAGTATATTTCTGCATATCCATAACAATGGGCACTGTCTTCATTTATTTATATGGCATATGGTGGAATCATTTATTTAATGTATTATTCCGTTGTTTATACATCTTTATTTCGCAAAATTGTGGACAAATAAATCACCTGAATCACTCGAATCAACGCAAGATTCTGTACATGATAATAAAGGGCTTTTTTCTGACATGCCCTCTTTTACTAACTCGTAATGAAGCCTGAGCACCACGCCCTTCAGGGTCAAATCCGTTTTTCTGGGACGGTGCCACACCATTATTTTACCATTCATCATCATAGCACATCGTCAGCGGGCAGTCCACGTGTTTCGGGTGCGTGCCCGTAGCGTGAGGCCAGGGTTTGATACACAGGGAGTCACACTTTGAACATCAGACAGAGCGCGTATGGATCTTGAAGGTTGAGGAAGGGGCACAAGGCGTCAAAAACCAATGAAAGTCAGCCCGAGATTCTCTGTCCAGATTTCATAGACTGATTTACGGGTAGCCTGACTATAAGTAAAAGAGGCCTGCTGAGTCAGTCCTGCGTTGGATTGCATAGAGCACAGCTGAGACTAGACGACGGCCTTTTCCTTTCTTATGTATAAGGCCTCGTCTAGTATCAGTTGCTTTTTATGGGTTAGATTGTTTGAAAACTCCGTGTAGTGTAAATGATGGAAAGAACAGTGTTTCCTGTTATATCTCTTTAATATTTAAATGGGACCGGTTACAACAAAATGGTTTCTTTCCTTCTTCTGCATCTTTCAATTATTTTCATTACTTGAAGGTACACATTTTACGCGTATTGGCAAATTATTATTATAGCTGTTCTGATCTAGCCTTTTACCAATTAAAGAGAGCGGCTTGAATAACTATAAGCTTACTGTCTTTTTCGTGAGTTACTTTTAGGCTATATCATGCACAACACCACAATAACGACAACAATATCAACATCAATAATCTCAAGCTCGTCCTCTTTAACAGCCATAGACCGCATCAAATACATTTACAATGGAAAGTGACCACTTTTTAATACCTGCACGGCCACCTCTTCAATCTTGAATTAAAGAAAAGGCAATATTCCTTTCCATCTGCCGGTAAAGGAGCATGCATGAATTAGCTTTTTATCCATCCACTAATTACACTATACTCACCAATCATACGCTTGATAAAGTGTTTTCTTAACCTGTCATTTGTCTTTCTTATTCCCATTATTTCCCCATTGACGGTAAACGATACAGAAAAGTAGGAAGAAACGCCATTTTCAGTGCGCGTGTGCGCGCGCTTGGTAGAAAGCAATAGTGTGGCTTTTGGGGCCACAGAAGACAAAGACTGTAATATTTATGAAATATTTGTACCGCAGCTGTCGAAGTTCTGTCAAAGAAAATATAGTTAAAGAAACTAGGAGAATAAATAATAAAATTAACCCATACATTTTATGCAATATGGCTTTTAGTTCTAGTGAGACAAAGCTCTCTCTTCAGAGATTAATCAAATCAATTTGGAAATCGCTACACCGCGAAACTAATCATAAAAACACAACAATTCCGCAGAAGCGTCATACAATTTAATCGAATTAGAACAGTCAACACGATCCGTATCAACGTGCATCGTAATACTGATTACTACTAATTATAAATGAAAAACAAAACCCAGAAATAAAAGATTTTAATAATACAACGCTGAACTGATTTGGAACTCTCAAAAGTTATTTATTTAGCGTTCTGTGTTAGCGTTATGGCCGCTGAACTCCAATGGTTATCATAGATCGTTCAAAGGAGAGAAAAAAAAACTATTCATGGCTGTTAGTTATATGTGGAATCAACTGACAAGTAAAAAAAAGTTTTTTAAGAACTTGCGTTCTGGTAAAGACGATCCTTGATAAAAAGAATGTTCTCCAACGTTTTCGGCGTAGTCTTTCTTCAGGGATTGAAGAAGTTAAAGTAGTGTAATAATGTGGAATCATATTAATTCGTATTCAGTATCTTGCTGTTTGAAAGTGGGTTGCTAGCTCTTGCTGTTACTTTATAGAATTCTATTGCATTTGAAGTTTATTTGTATAATGATTGTGTGTGGGGGAGGAGGGAGGAGAAGGGTTGGATTCTTTGAGTTTGATTTGTTTATTTCTCTCTCCTTCTCAAAATGGGTAAATCATGAAATCTTTAATCTTGAAAGTATAGAGCACATGAGGGTAGGAGGGGGTGGGGAGAGGATATGTGGTATATACGGTGGGAAAGATAGGGAATGAGCGAGGATTGATGAGAAAAAGGAGATGGGTCGAGAGTAAGAGCAATGAAGGGGACGGAGAGAGAATAATAGCTTGATGTATATTTTATAGATAACTATGTCTATATAATGTTCGAGTTCTGTACTGTCTGTGGGGTCTGAAACTTGTATGTGTCCCAACACATAATCAGCTGTATATAATTATCACGTCCGCACAAGCTCTCTCGAACGTTCACTCTGATACTATTAGAACTGTATACTTTATGTACATACACAAAGAAATAAACTTCAGTGCTAAATTCTAGAGTGATCTCGACCTAATAAATGTTCAAGGAGTGCCATGCGCACCAACTCTGTGACTAACTGCCCTGCTGGTAGGCTAACGCTGGAAAAAACATATGTATCGCGGTTATTTCTAGTCCCTTAATCTCACAGAGCATTCGAAACCGTCGGAGTATTGAAAAAGGGGTGGCCTATCTCAACTGGTAGAGCGTTAAGACTAGAGTTACCATTATTTTAAGTAATGATAGACTAACTACGTGTTAGATTGGAGATTGCGACCTCGAATCTCGATAAGAGCAGGCTGACATAAATTTCCGCCGCTTTGCATCTGTGAGTAGCCACTATGCTTGCAGAAAATAATATACTGGGAGCGGTTTAGTAATTGACATAAAATTAATATTGTAAACATTTACAAGAAGAAAACTGGTGATGTTTAGCCATTCCATTGATTCCATACCTAAAAGAAGTGTATTTGGCAGAGCAACGTGGGTGGATGAATGAAGTTGAAGATCTTCTGCTGCTGGACACGAGCACCCAAACCCATTGGGTTTAGTTTGAAAAGGGCTGGTGGGCCTTGCTATCAGGTGCAAGCCGTGGGTGGCGTTGCATTGCGGCTGCCACGCCTCCGCTAAGAAAAATCAAATCAACATCAACATCAAAAACCACCAGAAAAGGAACCGAAAGAACAGCAGAATAACCGTAGTGAGCACATTCCCGTAGTGTTTGATACTCTTGCTACTTTAAACATACACTGTCAAATTCGCAGCGGAAGGTATTTTGAATGACCTATCTCTGTGAATGGGTGCGCACTAGAACGCGCGTGTGCAAGTTGGTGTCGGCAAACATATTTTGTTCATTCAACTTTCAAGACGCTTGTTAAGGTTAGGGACCAACTCAAAATGCACCTGCCTCGAGTTTGTCAAAACGAAGCCGCATTCATTCACACCCCTAAATAGCTTCAAACGCTCTACCATCTTTTGTAAAAGTGTGTAATTATGCTATGACAACCCTCAATGATCAAAACAACATTTAATACGGCATCTCGTGTTTTCGTGAAAAGACTAATGCATCCAAATATTGCAATTCAAACGGAGAGCAGAAACAAAAACTTGAGAGATCGAGGGAAGGGGTAGGGGGGGGGAGGGAGATGAAAAGGGGGGAAGACGGGAGGGTGGGCAAAAAGTAGGGTGGAGGTTAGTGGGGGTGCGAAGAGGTAAATGTTAAACTAAGTAATACAAACATAAGACAGTTTAATACACTATATCGCTTTGCTTGTTTGTTGGTTTGATTTAAAAATATACCTAAACTGGTTACATGTGGGTCGCTTCCCCAGCTTCAACTATGCAGCCATAGTGCAGTGCCACCCGGGCCAAGGAGAGTTAGGTCCATCAACTCTTCCTTATTTGAAACTACTCTTCAAATACAATTACCCCACCCCACCCTCCCTCCCTGTGCACAGAAGTTTAAATCACAAGATTGGTTTCTTCAGTAAGATGACCAGTGCCAACAGCGAGTTTAATGTTCAAGGCAAACAGGGTTGAACCTGCAGTCTATGGAGCACGAACTCGACGCTCCGTCGGCTGAGCTATTCCCCTCCCACCCCTTCCCAGGTCCCTCACCCCCAAACCAAATAATCCCATCCATACAGTGACTCAACGGGAGAGATAGAAAAGTATGGAAGGTAGAGGAGAAAGAGAACTTAAAATGAAGGAAGGAAAGGGGGAGAAATAAGTAAAAACAGTGCTGGTGCTTAAGAATCTGGGAGTGCCCGAAGTGAACATGAAGCCCGTACTGCGTAGCTGACGTATGTAAACCTCGGCCAGTCTCTGCTACGCAGCGTGCGTGAAGCCAGTAGTAGGTCACCGTATCAATGGATATAGGTCATGGGAAGGAGGGGTTTTCTACAAGTCATTAGCCGCTTATGAGTGAAACCAAGAAAATCTCATAAATGCATGCTAGGGAAGTGGAGGAAAAAAAGGAAAACGTGTTAACACCATCAGTCGCAGTTTGGATGTAAAAGAAAAAACAGTTTCGATTTGAACGGGTTTTATTTATAGGAAACAGCGCTATATAAATACCCTTATTAGCAGTAATAGTGGTCTGCGCTTCAACGGAATAACCAGTCTTCTTTGTTTTACGTTTGGGACATGTGGGTGTAACACGCCCAAATTATGAAGAGGATACAAGGAATGGCTAAACTAGGGAGGGGAGAAATATCAGTCGCAGTATACTGTCACGCTAAATGTGTCTTGACAGCACAAAAGGAGGTACATGACAAAAGACACAGAAACATGAAACACAGTTATTTGGCAGAGTATCGGTGGAAGAATACACATAACGCTGGTTTGTTGTTGTTGTTGTTGTTCTGGGCAGAAATCTCTATTCACTGTGCTAAGTACAAACGCGAAGCTCCCGAAAGTCTACGGAATCTTTGCTACGGTGAAGGCTGTAGACACACGTAAAGAATAGGCGATTCTTTGAAGAAAATGGTATAGTTTAATAGAAATTGTGTCTACGTGTCTAAGCAATGCGTTGATAATGAGAGTGTTGATGGAAATTAGTTACCTCATCTGTAAACAAAATTATAGTTAGATTAGATGAAATGGTATTCATGTATCTTAGTTACTTGCGATGCGGTGACTATGGGATGACACTGTAAGATGCTCAAAAGAACGAATACAATAGGCGAAGGAAGAAGAATTAAGCTGATGAGTAGATGCGGGTGAGTAATGGCTAGTGTAGAGGAACAGACCATATGAAGCCAAATCGGACTTTTAGAGTTGACTATCAAGATAAACATAATTGTAAACGAAACATTTTTTTAAATAAAATAAGACAATGGTGGAACACGCACACACACACGCATGCACACACGCACGCACGCACTCACATCCCATCACATCACCAGTCCACAAACATGGGTAGTAAACAAGAAGAAAGGGCTGAATAATAAAACAGTACCGTATAATACAAAGATAATTGACAAAATAAGACCACAGTGCAGTTTAACAAAACGCAAGTCAAGACCAAGTAAAACGGACAAAGAAACAAAATCAGTTTATGTCATACTCGCAAGCCATTCAATCAATGACCCAACCGATAAAATATTTAATGTAAAAAAACAACAATTACTTACTGGTTTTACTTCTTGGTTCTCTAGGTCCATCGACAGTGACTTTGATGGCTTTCTGGTACAGGGCTAGCTGTGGTGGGTTGGTGAACACTGCGATGGTCAGTGTGAAGCTTTTGCCTGTAACACAAAAATATATAAATGAAGACAAAATCATCGCTTGCATGATAATAATTATACGAATTCCATTCAGTCCTATTGTATCATTAACACTGGACCAACAGATAGTGAGCTAAGAATGATGATGATGATGATGATGATGATGATGATGATGATGATGATGATGATGATGATGATGATGATGATGATGATGATGATGATGATGATGATGATGACACAAACTGTAAGGAAAAACAGAATGCAGTGCGGATCTGATTGGGGGATTTTAAAAGAAATTACATTTTTCCGCTCAATGACACTAACAAAATGCAAAATTCAACTACGTTTATTGATAATTAACAAGTCAGAAATTTCGTGTTTTTTTCTTGGTTTATTTTTAAGTAAATTCTTCTATTTCAGTGGGTTCTTTTTGTATTTTGGGGGTAAAAAATGTATTGCCAATGTTCACGTTCCATTCTGCCGATTTTGCGGACAGGAATCAGCCAAATTTTTGCATATCAATCAAAAAGACAGCTACAACAAAGCGTGACGATGGTCGTTCATTAGGCCAAACAACGTTAAACATGGCTGCCAATCCCATAAGGCTTCCCATACGGAAGCGGAAGTGAAAATGAAGGGCGGAAGTGACGCGTGACCTCACCCCCAGCGACCCGTGATCCAACCCTGCGTCATCCCACAACAAAGAGGAAGCTCATCAAATTATCTCGCTTGGCCCACAACCCCACAAGACGCCAGGAGGGAGGCTGCAAGAGGAGACTAGAGGAAAGGGACTGTGGTAACACTGTAGGCTAAGTAAGATTTGGCGTTAGATAGGTGTTCTGAGGGAAGAGGGTGGGGAAAAGCACAGTCATAAACACTGCACAAACAAAAACAAAAGCGTAATATTGTAGGAAAAGGGTTTACGTTTCAATGACAATCACTTAACCAACGAAGTATAAGGCACTTTGATACTGTCAATTTATATGAAAAATCTTGGAAACACTGAGTTATCATTTTTGTTAAGAAGAAGAAGAAGAAGCAGAAGAAGAAATAGAAGAAAGAAAGAAAGAAAGAAAGAAAGAAAGAAAGAAAGAAAGAAAGAAAAGAAAGAAAGAAAGAAGAAAAGAGACAAAAGAAGATTAAGAAGAACAACAACAACAACAAAAAGAAAGAAGAAGAAGAAGATCACCACCTCCAACAGCAATAAGAGCAAAAAGAGCAAGAAGAAGAAAGAAAGAAAGAAAGAAAGAAAGAAAGAAGAAAGAAAGAAAGAAAGAAAGAAAGAAAGAAAGAAAGAAAGAAAGAAAGAAAGAAAGAAAGGAAGAAGAAGAAGGAGAAGATGAAGAAGAAGAAGAAGAAGAAGAAGAAGAAGAAGAAGAAGAAGAAGAAGAAGAAGAAGAAGAAGAAGAAGAAGAAGAAGAAGGAGGAGGAGGATGGAAAGAAGAAAGAGAAAGAAAGAGAAAGTAAGAAAAGAAAAGAACTGAAAGAACGAAAGAAAGAGTATAAAGAAAGAAGAAAGAAGACACACAGAAGAAACACAAGAAGAGGAAGGAGTATGGCGAAGGCAGGAGCATAAAAGAATAAAGAATGGGGGACGGTGTTGGTTAATACTTCATAACGGTGACTGCCAAGCTGGCGGCTGATTGTGACCGTTGAAAAACGAGATGGAGGAACACCCTTCAAGCACGGCACACTCCCACCTCAACAGTTACATAAACTTTAAGAAGTTGCCTGGATAAAGGAGAGTCGACTCGAGAGCGTCGGGGCCGCGACCCAAAAGGTCTTTGTGAGGAAAAAGAAGAGCAGAAGACAAAACAATAATCACAAAAAACCCTGGAACGTCTTTCTTGTTGTCCTTCTTGGCTTTGCGTCATTTACTTCCCTTTAATTCATTTTTTCCCTCCCTTCTCTTTTCTCTCTCTTTATTTTTTTTACAACTACTGTCTTAAGCATTTATTTTCCCTGCTCATTCTTTTCCTTCCTCTCTTCTTCTTGTCGTTCTTCTTCTTCTTCTCGATGCATCCTCTTCCTGTTCCATACAGTTATTAATATTCCTTCGATCCTGGGCAACAATAGACCGAAGCGTCTTACAATGGCAACTAAATGCAAAAACCGAGTACACGCTTGGGTGACTCAAGCGACCAATATTAATTAACGACAAAAAGCAGGGCACGGGCAATACACATCCTCATATTATTCTCGCACAAGACGCTGTTGGAGTTCTTTGGTCGTAATTTTTATACACACACGTTTTGCGATTTTCTGGATGATGTCGAACCAACTGTCCGACTTATGAACAAAGATGAAAGGAGGGGACGACGCTTTTTTTTGTAATCTTAAGGCCAACGAAGCCTCCAATTTAAAGCGTTTGTTTTCTGTGTCATCGTTATTTCCGGTTACGAGACTTTGTCATCTTGTCAACAGTGTTTACACAGAGAACGATAAAAACAGCCGAAAGAAAGAGGAAAAGAAAACCAACATTTTATTTAAATAACGATTAATTTTCATTCGCTCATTTACTTCAGTACAAGAAGTTTTATTGTTTTAGGGGTGAGTGGGGTGATAGAGCTGTCGTGCGCTCCACAACAAGACACGTGGGTCGCCCTTTCTGCACTGACCTCTTCTAAAAACCAGCAGGCCTATACACTGTAAGTGCGCTCAATTAATTGACTGAGGAGTTATCTGACAGCAATTTCACGTCCATGCTAACAACAACAACAACAACAACAATAATAATAATAATAATAATAATAATAATAATAATAATAATAATAATAATAATAATAATAATAATAATAATAATAATAATAATAATAATAATAATAATAATAATAATAATAATAATAATAATAATTACGCGCTTTTCCCAAATCACCAATCAAGCTCAAAGCGCGGCTGTCTTTACCAACATCCACGCTCACGTGTTTTCACCCACTCTTTTACGCACATCTTTCACTCAAACATGTGGTGTAAAGGCATGGAGATCGCGATTAGGAGACGGAGAGGAAATCCAATTTTATTTTTGAAACTTTAGATTGATTAGCATTCAATACCATTATTGAAGCAGTGAATCTCAGTCACCAAAACTTCCATTACTTTGAAAGAAAGACAAATCATATTGTGCATGTTTTCAACTATGGAAGGCATTTCTACTCTCTTCTTATAATGTGTGGGCAAAATTGCGAGTCAAGCCGTAGAACAGTCACAGACACGGTGGTCTAATGGTAGTGCTTTGGCTTGCGGATCTGAAGGTCCCGGGTTCGAGCCCTGTACGGGCCATTGTGTTGTGTCCCTGGGAAAGACACTTTATTCCCGTTTCCTACTCCTTCGGATGAGAGTATAAACCGAGGTCTAGTCTGTGTGTCGCATACATTCCATCATAACGGACTTTAAAGATCCTGACGCTCATGTCCTGGACGGGTGAGTGCCGGTAACAAGAACACACCCAGCATGCACTTGGTCCTTCTCCCCCATCCCTGGCTGGCCAGGATAGTGCTCAGTTGTTCGAGCGTCAGACCATGCAGCCCAAAGGCTGCGGGTGGGCGTCTCGGGCCGTTTGAGTTAGATCCTGTATCGGCCAGCGCCTAGAGTCTGGTCAAGTACGGCGAGATAAGTGCGCTATAAATATCCTCAATAATAATAATAATAATAATAATAATAATAATAATAATAATAATAATAATAATAATAATAATAATTTCCCTTACTCTTCCCCATCAAAAGGGAAAATGAGCTGAAGAACTCAAAGCTCGGATGCTCCCAAAAGCTATGAAAATGTATTATCACTGGAGGGTGGGGCGAGATGCTGATAAGCTCTGACAATTCGAAATAGGGATGGGGAGTTGGAGTGGAACTGGGGTGGGAAAAGCTGAAAGCCCCGAAAATGTATCGGTCAAGTTCACAGACTGTCCAAATTTTTGGTCAGTCCTTTGGCCAGCTCCCATGTCATTTCTCTCCGTCCGATGGATACAAGAGGGGAGCTGAAGAGACAAAGAAAAAAGACAATCGTGTTCATACGCATCAACACCACAGGCGACAAGGTCATCATTATCGCCATTCTCTTTCAATGACGCCATGTTAGACCAAGGGGCACAATCACAGGCGAGCTGATAAAAAAGGGAAGTGACTGGAACAAAAGGAAGAGAACAAAAGGCATGTTCAAGGCATTTGGTTACAGTACACAATACCAGTTATCAGTATTCAAGTAATCATAGTCACACATCTGGCGAGTCCATGGCTGAACGTTGAGGGGGAGAGTGGAAGGAGGGAGGGGGGAGGAATGAGAATGTATGCTGTTAGCTCTGTTTTTGTCTCCTGAAGGAATAGAAAGGTTGTTCCCACAACATACATCTAATAACTTCACAATTTGCACAAACGTTTCCTACCTTCTTTATTTTCTTCTTCTGTGCTCCACATGATCCTAAACATTAAAATAGTTCAAAGCATTCCAACCAACTACACACACTTCAATCCATTTTCTTCATACCCGCCCAGCAATGCCTATTCATGGCGATATTAATCAAACGGCAAACCCCATAGTGAAATATTGAAACATGCGCAATTGCTGTCACTATGGAGTCTTACATCTATATTCGTCCTTTAATATTATCGGAGACATTACGGCCCATTCCAGTTTATAATTTCTACGACGTAGTCAAGTCTATATATATTGTTTCCCCCCCCCCCCCCTACGAACTACTCGTGTCTATAATCTGACACATTCTCCTTATAGTATATTATGCTACAGAACCCGATAAAATTCATGGCTATTCTTGTTGTTCACACCCACCCCAGACCGTCTATAAAAGTCTATAAAAATCATTGAAATAAAAATGTATCCGAGAAGTCGAGTAGATCCTCTTTAAAAACATCGACCCGAGAAGAAACCTTAATTGAAAAAAGAAAAGAAATTGTGATAATCATCCTCCCACAATCTGCTGCCGTTCTTCATCACTGCACACGATCTGCTCTTATGTGTATTTTGCGACACCTTCCCCACTGCCGGAGGGCGAGGCTAGGAAGAGAAGAAAATAGACAGGAGATTGACTAGCACAATTGCTTAAGCGTCAGGTCCTGCTTCGAAGGGCCAAAGACGGGTTCCAATCCACCCTCAAATTTACCACCACGGTCAACCTCGTTTTCGTCTTCTCCTCCTCCTCTTTCACGTCTTTCTCTTTCACCTCTTTCTCCTCCTCCTCCTCTTCTTCTTCCTCATTCCCCTTATTTTCCACCTCCACCACCTTTTCTGTTTTCTCCCGCCGTTACAAAGTTTCATAAAGCCAGCTTCTTTTTTTTTTCCTGGCATGACCGAGGGCAAGCGAGCATCATCATCAACAAACAGGCAAGTGAGCGGCGATGTCCTGTGGGAGCAGCAGGGCTCAGTGAAGCGAGTCGGCCAGTTACATTATTGATGACCGAGAACAAACAAGAGGCTGGTGGCCACCGATGAAACTGCTGCCAGACACCACACGGCTTTTCCCTCTACTCCCTAACCCTCATTTCCTAACCGTCCTCCTCCGTCGCTCTTTTTTTTTAAACTGCCACGCTATCATCAGTTTTCTTTACTGTTTTATTAAGAACGGTTAAGAGAGAGAGAGAGACAGAGAGAGACAGAGACAGAGAGAGACAGAGACAGATACACAGAGAGACAGAGACAGAGTGAGACACAGAGAGAGGGGGGAGTGGAAATAGATTGGCGAGAGAGAGAGAGAGATGGTAAAAAACATATTAAAAAAAAGAGATACACGAAGAAGACAAAGAGAAAAAGACAAGGTAACACAATACTAAAAATATGAACAAGCAATTGGACAGTATATATTCACCGGAGACTTTGCTGCATTAATAATGTAAAGGGACAAAACATGGCTTCAAGCGCAGACATAGTATCCCTCCAGCATTTTCCATGCATTTGTTTTCACCAAAACTCTTGTTCATACATCTCGAAAGACGGGAAATACTACAGAAATTGAAAATACACAGAAACATACTTATCTTCCTGTGTTGTTTCTGCATGGCTTCAATGGTCTTATTATAGCCATTACGCATTCATCTTCCCATCCTGGAACAAACAGTTCCTTTATCCTGTCCGTTAATTCCCATAGTTTCCGCTCCCTCTCTGCATGCCCTAGCGATATATTTCCTAGTGACTTTTCCCATTCCGGTAGATATAATAAAAATTATGCACACTTCCCTTTTCCGTTTACCGCAGCTTTCCCCTCTCCATCCCTACCCACCCATAACTCTTCCCTCCCCCCCCCCCCCATTCCCAAAAACCCACGCCTCTTCCATTGCCATTCTTAAGCTCTATTCCCCGCTCCCACACACACCTCCTACTTCTCCTTCCCAAGCTGTCCCCTGCTCCTCATTCCTAACGGTGCCCGCTGTAACGGATTAATTGCGAGGTCAGTCCGGGTCCCCTCCGTTCAAGCAGATTGGCCTTTTGTACCATGCGTGCCCTCCGCGCCAGCGGGAACTCAATTACTGCCCTGTTGGGGTCGCCTAGATCCGCCTCGCTGCCTGCCGGGATTGGGCGTCTGCGGCTCTGATGACGCCTGGCGCGCAAGATTTGCCAGAATGTGAACTTGGGCACTTTTTGGAAATTTGTCCTTATATTTCATGCAACAACATCAAACAGTATTAAATAGGCTCCTAGCTCATTGGGGGGGGGGGCGGGGGAGGAGGTGAGGAAGGAGAGGGGGGAGGGGCGAATAGCCAAGTGCGATGCCCGTTGATTGGCTAAGCCAAAAACAATGGCTAGCCGGTGATGTTTTGCATGACGTAAGTAAAACACAAATCAAAACACTACGCGCTTTAAAAATAAATTAGTGAGAGAAAGAAGTAGTGAGAATGTTGGTAAGTTCACTTTATTTTATTATGTTCTCGTTTGTTTTGTTTTATTTACGTTTTCACCCAAATGATAAAACAAAAAAAATAATAATCAGTACAACTGATAATACTATATGATAACACACTATCTTCTTTGACGCCAAAAAAAAGAATATGGATAAATCACCGTGTATTAATGATGTTAATTTACAATAACAGACGTTCATCTGCATTGCATTAAATACACATAGTAAAATTATAGTAAGCCGAATAAAGAAAAGGATGTGCATACCCGATAATTGTTTTAATAAATAGGGGGAAAACTGGTAATGAGAAATATTATGACAGTGGATCGAGGTTTGTGGCCTTTAGGCAGATCAGGCGCAAGTCCACCAGAACTTGACCAAACCTCAGTGTTGAATTACAATTGGGCGACTGTCCGTGCACACGTGATGTCAATGAACCTTACATTAATCTCGGCGATGGGACAACATAAACAAAACACCAAGCACAGATTTCTAAATGCCGAGACCTAGGGCGTTTTACCTTAATACAAAACCTCAGGTTTCTTTAGTGACTCAAAGAGCTTCTTGCTAACGGTATGTCGTTTACCTGAACTCCGATGTTTGTGGTCTATAGATTTTAGAATCAATTGCTCCCATCCCTCTCCTTACCCCCCCCCCCCTCTCTCTCTCTCTCTCTCTAATAATCTTGAGTACATGTACATTCCTGGGTAAAAATACGTCCTAATTATATATTTTCATTTTCTCACAATAAAACACTTGATATATAGATACAATATAGATACAAGCAGCGCCAAGAACCTTTATGAAAGCGCAATTATCAGGCCAAAAAGCCGCTCAAGGCTTTAGCCGACAAAACGAAGCACACATGCTTTGACAGTGAATGAAGTAGATTAAAATAAAGTCATTGAAAATTAATGATATAATGTAACGCATACAATCTCTGTACAGCGACGTTACTGCCTCAGAATCATTCCATAAAACCAGCAAGACCAATCAAAATGACTACATTATAATCATATCTCGATGCATAAAATATTCTTACAGCGAGTCAAATCAATCCAGCAGTCTTATTTACCGTGTTCTGCCACTGAGGCGGCGTGACACATGCCCCTAGGGGGGTAAAAGGAAGAGAAAATCATCTCATGATGAGCAGAAAGCATTTCATCAAGCAAAACGGTTCTTGTTTCCTTCTCTTACGTGGCCCACTTCGCAGCCCAGACACCCGAGACGACAGGAGGAAACACCGACACTGGCCAACAACACACAACCCTTGAGCCCATGAACAAACAGCGCCGGCCACGAAAGAGTTAAGACACCGCCAACAGAAAAACGTTTGGACAAGATTACTTTTAGCCTGCCCAGTGACTGCATCTTTGGCCGCCAGAAGAGAAAAAGAAGGGGGGGAACATGGCGATGGCAAGTAGATAAGGATAAAGTAGATATTTCTCTATATTGTCCGTGTATCCTGCTTCATCCACGCCATCAATTTACAAAGACAGTATCGTGCCACAGAGTGCTAAAATATGTGTCGAATCAAACAAGATACAACAGGCCAACAAAGTCCAGCAAACACTGACAAGTTGCTAACATCACCATCAGCCAGCAGTAGCTGCAGCACCGAAGTCGTCGGAACAAGCTGTGCGGGTCGCGGCAAATCTTTTGGGTCAACAGAATTTGCTAATTGAAGCCAAGACCCTGGGACAGGACGTCCTAGTGTAGGAACAAGCTTTTTTCCCCCAACGCGTTAGATACATCAACTATCCCAAGATTCACCAACGGACAGAGGAAGTATGTGAATGTGAGTGTGATGATGATGATAATGATGATGATACCAGATGAGGAGGAGGAGGATGAAGAGGATGACGATGGCTGCGTTGTTAGTTAAAAATATAAGGCAAATCCATCGTTGACTAATTGGCTCTGAATGAACTGCATGCATGCATGCGTCTGCTATAAGCTACTGCGGAAGACTGCGCGAATTCACGAATTGTTATAGGCTGCAAGGGAGAAAAACAAAAGGCTGGAAACAAAAGAAAGAAACCCAAAACGAAAAAACAACCCACAAGTAAAAGAAGATGAAAGCAAGGCTAGAAGTACAAAGAAAATGAGGGCGCGGAACACATGACAGAATGGAGAAAACCAAGAAAGATTGGAAATCAAATTTGTGGGGGAACTGTATCTGATACCTTCTTTTTGCCTTTTAGGACAGAGAAGAAGAAGAAAGAATGACATTTGAGTTGAACGTGAAAAAACAACAAGGAAGGAGAAGAAGAAGAAGAAGAAGAAGAAGAAGAAGAAGAAGAAGAAGAAGAAGAAGAAGAAGAAGAAGAAGAAGAAGAAGAAGAAGAAGAAGCAGAAGAAGAAGCAGAAGAAGAAGAAGAAGAAGAAGAAGAAGAAGAAGAAGAAGAAGAAGAAGAAGAAGAAGAAGAAGAAGGAGGAGGGGGGGAGGAGGAGAAACAGCAGGAGAAGAAACAGCAGGAGGAGAAACAGCAGGAGGAGAAGCACGCGGAGGCAGCGATGTAGGAAAAAAAATGGACGAGACTAAGAAAGGAAGAAGATTCAGAGGCATACAGAGAGAGAGAGTATCTCCGGCGTTGTAAAAAGAATAAGAGCAAAAAGCAAGAAAAAAGATAAGAGAAAGAAAACCCGGTAAAGGGAAGCCACTGCGTTTGACCGCCAAGCCCCTGTCGGCCAGAAATTGGATGTCACGCGGGGAGCGGCATCAATTACAGCGGTCTGGGGGGCGCCCTCACGTAGCCCTCGCCACAGCGACAGAGCAACACACCCACAACCCCATCAGCAGCCTCTGCAGCCACCCAGCTGCTATATGCACCGTCCCGCTGCCATCCCCAACTCCTCCAAATCGTGATCCATTGGCTGTGAAGTGTGGGATTTTAAGAGTTGCTTCGCATAGATATATATTTTTAAAACAAACTGTTTAAATATTTCCAAATTAGTTCTTTTCCTCAATTAACAGTTTAATAACGCAAAATAAAATCGATATAATTTTTTTTAGATTTAAGATAAAATTATTGTGTTTCTGTTTACAGAAGAGGTATCAGTCACACATTGTAACATAAAAAAACACAATAATTTACTGGGTTTAAACATACATTTATTCAACAAATTAAATATTAATGCAATGCAAACTACCAGATAATTTACTTGGGGCATGATCTAACTGTCTAAATGACAATAAGTATCAGATAAACACAATTGAGTGTTAAAATCTATAATAAAGTTCTAAAAAAGCAAAAAGTACAGCTGACTTTTAGAAGATAAACTAATCTCTCTAACACCAATATACACATAATTACTTTAGAATAAGTCTTTTTTCTTTAGTTGCATAACATATTAACGCCCGCGGGCACACGCACTCTCTCTCTCTCTCTCTCTCTCTCTCTCTCTCTCTCTCTCTCTGTATCTCTATCTCTTTCTCTCTCTCTCTCTCTCACACACACGCACATACATACACACACTTCCACATACACAAACACACGTACACAAACAAACGACCACAAACTCACATCGAAACACACACATGCATGCTACGCACGCTGCATCTTTTCATGCTGCCACAATCTCCATGAAGAGAAAGAAGAAGAAGAGCAGGAGGAGGAGGAGAGAGAGACACAGGCAGACACGGGCAGAAGAAGAAGAAGAAGAAGAAGAAGAAGAAGAAGAAGAAGAAGAAGAAGAAGAAGAAGAAGAAGAAGAAGAAGAAGAAGAAGAAGAAGAAGAAGAAGAAGAAGAAGAAGAAGAAGAAGAAGAAGAGGAGGAGTAGGAGAAGGAGAAGAAAGAAGAAGAAGAAGAAGAAGAAGAAGAAGAAGAAGAAGAAGAAGAAGAAGAAGAAGAAGAAGAAGAAGAAGAAGAAGAAGAAGAAGAAGAAGAAGAAGAAGAAGAAGAAGAAGAAGAAGAAGAAGAAGAAGAAGCGCACCTCTGACCCTAATGCCAAAGACACGAAGTTGGAGGATTGGGGAAATCTTAGAATGTTCTCTGCCTTGTCCGTTGACAAGTCCACTTCATTGACATGCACCTCTATCTCTGATTGCAAAACATCGGATTAAGGAAGCGAAAAACACGAAAACCGAATTAGGAAATGGCATTGAATCAGGGTCAGGACGTTTTTTATTTTAGAAATATAAAAATAATTCAATTCTGATAATATAAAAAGAATCTGATTTTTCCTTCGCGTTTTCTTTCCTTCAGTTCTATTATGCATGAATCAACCCCAGCACTGTTTCTGTAGGCTTGAAGAGAGTCGACTAAAGGTTGGAGAATTTTCGTAAGATTTTTTCTACTTACAATTTCCTGGTGTCAGGTTTATAAAACTAGGGCGAAACCCACTATTTAACTCTTTAGTCATAATCATATTCAACTCTTTGTTAAATGAGTACTATGCTACATCACTTTATATGACAAAGGCGCGTCCTGGGAGAAAAGCTCCTGGTAAAGGTTATAGTAACCCTGAGTTTAAAATGACAACAGTTTACGTGGTACCCGTCATATTTCTACTGACTTTCTCGAAGTGCTCCTCAGAAATAGTTAAACGAATGTTATACCGTTGCTAGCAAGTGATCTTTTTTCTGATGCGGAAACTTAACATTCAGTTGGGTTGTAACAAATACATTGTCCGTTCGTTCTAAATTAGAAAAGAATTACAAATCTATGGGAAATTTGTATTTGCCGAGAAAACATCAACAAAGAATAACAATTAAATCTTTCAACTCTTAGTAATCGCCAATGTCTGACACATTAAGCATACATCGTGACCATATAAGCAAAGCAGTGGACAAAGGGTGACGCGTTCACCTCCCCTTCACCTCCCTCCTCAATTCTCCTCCCACCTCTCCACAAACACACACACACACACACACACACACACACACACACACACACACACACAAACAAGGCCTACTTAAGTCGAAGATGTAAATGTCTATGAGACAAAATAATTATTTTAGTTCAACACCTATATATATGATTTAAAAAAATAATGGAAAGAACAAAATCTCCTTATTACATAAATACTAAAATTATATTGTTTAGTGTGGAAAACAATATCTGGAGTCATCACAGAAAAGAGGAGAGAGCAGAGAAAATGAGTAATATTATTCAGACAACGATCGATGGATGTCAAGCGCATTTTTTTTTTTAATCAAGATTCATGAAACGTAGGATTTTGGTAGGCATTTTCTCTGGCGTTTCCTTAAGCTCGGACCAACTGTCTTGATGACGATAAAGAAGATGATGACAACGTCGACGATTATGACGACCACAGTGGTGATGTCTACCTTGAAACTATAAAGCGCACGTCAACAAAGACTGTGTGGAAAGAAGCTTCAACTGGAAGGTAGCCTGAGGGTGAGAGTCACTCTGAGCCCAGGCCTGTAGGAGGGACGGGTCGTGACCTTCTACTGGGGCCATCTGAGGGTCCAGGAAAACGTGTTGGAGGGGACCCTGGACAATTGCGGGTTATTAGCTTTAGTAGAGCCAGGCTAATTCCTGGTCCATATTGAGTCTTGGGCCTCTGGTTTCCCTCCAATTACACTGCAAATGGGGTGGATGAAGCAGAAACGGCTGCACGCAGAAACATACGTCTAGCTTTATTTTGCAGTTGCCCTATGCGTATCTAATACTAGCCGCACAATGGTGCGAGATTATATTTGTTTGATTCTTTTTCGGTTCTTCAATTCTATATAAGTTGCCGAACAAAGGTCCAACATTATCACATTTCTGATGTCCTAACGTCCTCCATCAATGTAGTTCAGCTGTGACAAAAATCCAAAATAACAAGCAAGACAACTTATTTAATCAATCTATATTTTCTTTGTTAAACATTTTTTTATTTTGTCAGACATTTTTTCCTGTTTTTGTCAGACATTTTTTCCTGTTTTTGTTAGACATTTTCTCTGGCATTTTTTTAAGCTCGAACCAAATCTGAGAAAATGTCTAACAACATAACGTCTGAGATTAAAAAAAAATGTTACCTATTTAACTATAAAAATAATTCGTTCTACAAACCAATAATGACATCCTGAAATTTTATTTTCAAAAACAACATCAACAACAAACAACAACACAACAACAACAAAACAAGTACTAAATAAATAACTAAATAAATAAAAGTTCAAGTTAAACAAAGATTTTTAACCCTCACTTTGAATGTCTAAAACACAATTTCGAATGTCATCTAGTATTGAGGTATTTTGCATTAGCCGCAAAGCAATTTATTTTTTTAAGGTGTTCCAGTGTCACATTATTTGTGTGCAAAATTAGACCTAACAGTCTCCGCTAGCTAGTTACATCTGTAGACCTCACTGTCTAACAAGCAATCTAGTTTTGATAAGAACTAGAAATGAAACTCCAATATAGTAATGACAGTTCCCAGACACCCCTTAATTTTCCAAGACTAATTTTGGTGTGAAATTATAAGCTGTTTCTCTTTCTGGTGACTAACAGAATTATCAAGAGTCAATCATGGCAAATAACAGTACAATGTGTCAACGTGTACAATGTTTCTGATTTGTTTTTGTTTGCCAAAGATTTTAAAAAAATCATTTTTGGTAATCAGAAAGATTGAAATCAATTAAAGTTTGTGATAAAACAATTTAATGTCAGTTTTCAAACTCACTGATTTATATGGGTTGTTTCACTGCATCGAGTGTAGCCTTACAGTGACAATACAATGAAAATCATAGTTTCCATAATAATCTTAAACTATTTCCTTATTTAAAAGAATATACACCCGCGCGCAACACACACAAGCACACACATACACGCAAGCACCCGCGCGCGTTCATACACACACACACACACACACACACACACACACATGAAAACACACACTTTAAAAAATAGTGCTTTAAGCACTTCCTGTTCCGTTTTAGGGCTTCCGGTTGGAGGTCGCAACAACAATAGCCGAAGCTGAAGAGAGTTAAACCACCATTAAGCACTCAAGTAAGGCCGGAAACCACTGAGGCAACGAGTCGGGCATCTTAATAAGCTATGACGAATGGCAAATACGCGAGTCTTCCTCACAATTTACGTCAACGCTCAGTTAGTTAAACACGGGCAAATGGTGGCTAAATACAATGCAATCGTAGTCACAAACAGGAGCGTCGCTGTTTAATACGTGAGAATCGGTGCCCACTGTTAACTATTAATGTCAACGGCAATCGAAAAAAGCTCGTTTTTCTTTCTCCAATGTCGCCCGCTTATTCGCACAGGGTGAACAAAATTGGTTAAGTATTACCGTCCGGCTTTTTGAAAAAAATGAATCATGGTACTTTTGTTGTGCGTAGAAGTTGTAAGGACGTGAAAAATGCAGAAACAGTGACTAATAGAACAATGGGAAGCGTGGGAACCACTATAAATATTCTAAGAACAATACATTTCCATCAACAAAGGTGATTAAGGTCGTCTTGGTTTTTGTTCTTGGAGGGAGGGTGTGCGAAGACAGAAGTAATATTGAAAAACAAATGGATAATGAAGTACAACAATGCAAAGTTGGACGAAAAAAAGAGAAAACAATATAATGCCAATTTTCGAGCTAAGCTCTTCGTCAGACAGATAAAACACTGCAGATCAAATAAAAAAACAGCACTTGCCAACATAAATCCCAAATGAACGAAACTTTGATATTAGTAAAATCAAACGAACTGATGATATTAGTAAAATAGTGTACAATCAAGTAATAATAGATCCAAAAGCAAATATTATTTTAAATACTGATTTTTAAAATATTTTTGACTGTATAGCTACGTGTGTGTGTGTGTGTAAGTGTGTGGGTACGGGTGTGTGTGTGTGTGTGTAGTGCGCGTGCGCGTAATCGTCTAAAACCATTGTGAGAAATAAAAGAACTGTATAACTATATGAACGAAATGATGTTAATTAGAAATGGGCAGGATAGAAGATATAAGTAATTTTAACACAACCAATATTCCATTATGCTAACGCCGCTGTGCTGCTTCTTGGCTACCGCTGATGTACTCGGCTTCCTACTAGTGTACA